>JAVSBS010029672.1:5005-20381 GCA_033124195.1 Coracias cyanogaster
GGGAAAATGCAACTGGAGGAAAAGAAAATCAGTCAAAAACAGAGAACTGGCCAAGAGAATTCGTATTTGATATTCATTATCTTACTACAGATGGTCACAAGCCAAGTACTGATATCCTGTAGGCAGCTCTCAAAGGATAAGTGTGCACTAAATGAGAAGTATATTTTCCTTTCTGCCGAATCTGCAGATTTTTTTTTTTTTTTGGCATGGGCTTGCTTCATATGCAAAGGTGGAACTGTTCTTAAAGGCTCATGCTGTCACTTGGAAGGGGAGTCTCAGGGACAAGTTGAACAGGATGCCCTGGCTCTGGCGTGCTCAGTAGAAAGCAAAATTAATCACTCTGGTATCTGATTATTTGCCCATATCCTCTGCAGCTAAAGAATATGAGGGGTAAATAAATGGTTATTTAGTTACTTTAGATAGTAGCTGAGTATACAAGTGGCACATTGGAAACCTGGCATTGATGTGGCATGTTTTGGCTATGAACATTTCACAACAAGATGTTGGGTTTTAAATTAAAAAAAAAAAAAAAAAAAAGATAAAAGATAAGATCTTTACCTATTAAAAAGATACCACTAATTCTCTCCCTTTCTGCTGTAAATAATTAAAGAATAACACTTAAATCTATACTTTTAAAGTTAATGTTCTAAGCAGGACAAAGTTTAACACTGAAAAAAAAAACCCTTTGTGGTTTTATGGTTTTTTGGAGTTGTCGGGAAACAGAGCTGGTCAAGCTGGCCCATTTCAAACAGTGACTAATAGACTTCTGCCTCCATTGCTGGTTCCAGCTGCCTCCAAAAGTAAATGATGAATTGCACAAGGGGAAGACAACAATCCTCATTTGATTGTGCTGATTACAGAGTTGCTGATTATCGGAGTAAAGGGAATATGTTGTCCTAGGTTCCTAAATTCTTCAAGGAATAAGGTCAGATCTGAAAATAATTTAGAACCGTAGGGTTTAAGGTTACTCAGATCATGGGGTGACCTGCTCGGAGGTCTCTCATATGTCATGCACGCTATGGTGTAAACTGGCTGGAGCTACAAGGGTTGCTGTGATAAATCAGTCCTGCTTTTCCAACTGTGATCCATCATATGTAGCACGCCTGTGCGATGGGTAAATAATATATCTTACCTGATTTGCCAAGGAAGCGACAAATGAATTATCAGACCCTGAGTCTTGGTCCAGATCAGTAAAGCAGGCTCCTGTGAATACTGTTGTGCAGTCTTTAATATCATAAGTTTCAGTCTTTTTGTTTTTCTCTTGGACTTCTAGCTATTAAAGTTAACAGTAAAATGCTCATCTATTGCCTTGGCTGAATTGATACTAATGCTCTTTTGTAGCAAAACTGTGCAGTCAGCTTGGAATGAAAATTTCAGTTAACTGGTCAGGAGGCCAAAGACTTTTGAGTTTCTTCATCATATCTTGCTAAGGATAGAATAGCCAGGGAAGCTTTTTCCGAATCATTTTACTTTTTATCTTTAAATCAATCTTTATGGTGTCATTAACCTGCTTCTGGGTCCTTCTTCTTTTTTTCCATTTTTCTTCTTTTTCTTTTTTTAGCTTTCTGCAGAAGAATTGTATAGAGACGTGGATCATTCTCACAATGGTTCTAGTATCTTACCTTTGTTGCAGTACAGACAGGAATAAAAAGAGCAGACACTTCCTATACACCAAAAAGAGACATTAATAAAGCACAGCCAGCTGTGGGCTGGAGATGATTGCTGTTTAATAGCATCTATAGACAGCACAGAGCAGTTTAGAGGAGGAATTGAGGAAGAATACCGTGGTAAATTAAAAGTTTCATGGAATTCTAGGTAGGTAGATTGTAATTATTGCTGCTGAACCTTTGCCAGTGCTTAGGGCTTAATGCTTTCATAATTTAAAGACAAGAAAGAAATTAGTAATGCAGTGCACTGTTCAGTGTAGTGTCTAATTGATGAATGCTTACAACAGCCCATAAGCAAATGCTTATCCCTAGTTTAGAAAAGAGAAATGGGTTGTAAAGGGTGCCTTTCCCTGGTCACACACTTTCCCAACAAAACCTGATGTCCAGCTCAGTGTAAGAATTATCCAGGACTCTCCTGTATGGTTGACAGTGTGTGCTCACGATGCAAGTTGCAAGTTACACACTGAATATTAAATAAACGCTTACAGTATTTTCAACCCAGAAAGATTTTACCCTTTCTGTAAACCTGCTTCATGCCTTCTTATGCTGTGCCAGTCCTGATGTACAGTAGCGTAGTCTGCTTACTCTGTGGTCCTCTAGTTGCAGTTACAATTAATAATTCCAGTGGTGTTGTTGGAGATCATCCTACTTTATGCCACATAGTACCAGAAATCCTCTTCTAGCATGTGCAGACCATGGAGACCCACAGAATCACACAACATGGTGGGGGTTGGAAGGGATGTCTGGAGACCATCTTGTCTAACCCCCCTGCTGAAGCAGGGTCATATCCAGGTGAGTTTGGAATCTCTCCAGAGAAGGAGACTCCACAACCTCTCCAGGTAGCCTGGTCCAGGGCTCTGGAACCCACACACGAAAGAAGTTTCTCCTTACATTTAAGTAGAACCTCCTGGGTTTTAGCTTGTGTCCGTTTCCCCTTGTCCTGTCTCTGGGCACCACTAAAAAGCATCTGGCTCCAGCCTATACACACCACACTGCCTCTATTTCCTGTGCTGAGCTGAGAAAGCAGCCTTATCCCAGCAGCTTCCTTAGGAGGAGAAACTAGAAAGATATTCAACCTTTTGTCAACTTTGTTTTACTGTAGCATCTCAGAATTAATTGGGCAGGACCCAGCACAAGAACCCAAGCATGGCTTTTATTTGGTGAGTTGTCTGGAGTATACAGGGAGTGTGTTTTTTGGTAGGGAGGCAGCACATGAAGCCCAGAATTGGCTACGTGTCCTGGGTTCTTCCACATATCTCTTGGAGCAAAGGGTTGTGTCTCTTCCCATGCCCCTCTTTCCTCTTTGCATGCTGTAAAGCAGTGCAACAAGAGTCCTTTCATTGGCGGAAGATCTTTGAGATTCTCAGAGAGTAGGTGTATTGCTGCAAAAATTAGTATTTTGGGTAGTAAAATGAGTTAAATGGAAATCCACTGGTTAATATAGCTGAGCTTCATTCTGCTGCCCCACTGTCCAATGTTTAAGAATCCATTTTGATACTCCAATGCCTCTTTCATTTGGCAGAATTGGTGCTTGCATTGACATTTGGTTTAAAAGGTATGGATCATAATGAATACTTTCACCCCGGACCTTTTCTTACAAAAGCATTTCACCACACTTTTTGTTCATTACTGTTTGCCACGGGTCCTCAGAAGCACACGTGGCGTGACTCCCCTCAGCGATGGCAATGCATCACTGGGAGAATGGAAAACACATAAAACACAACTATGGTTTTGCTGTACACGGAAATTTTCTTTGAGCCATTACTTCTTTGAAAGTACAGCATGCTGCAATGACAAATACACAGCTTTGATGTTTCCTGTTCTGCTCGACCTTGACATTGTAAATCAATGTTTTGCTTTTTCATGCTCTGTCAGTATTCAAACCTGTTGTAACTTTGTTGTAGACAATCATATATTAGCCCTTGGAAAACCATGCATCTTACTCTATTCCCTTCTGTAACAGGGGAATTGTTGTATTTGATAACAAAAGCTACATTCTGGAGCCATTAGAAGGTGCTACAAGTGAACACAAGATCTACCGAGCAGAGAATTTGAAAATAGCCCCAGGATCTTGTGGCCACCGGCTGGACATCTCTGCCATCAGTGCTGATGGCAATGACATGTCACACCGTTCTCAAGCTGGCAGGGTAGGTGGACGATGCTCTTTTATGTTTCTGGTTTGCTGAGTACATCTCTGATAGCATTTCCATATTACTCTCTACCATAACTCTTTGTTATCAAGAGTCCCTACTGAGCAAAATATTGATCTATATAGTCAACTTATGTTGACATCGTGTAATTAAGTGCATGCTTGAAACTCAGCATATAGTTACGTGATTTGCTAAAGCTTACTTACTTTTTCTTGATCCTGCATGTATAACTTGCTTTTTACTTTGGTTTTGGTGATGAGAGGGCATGAAACCTTTGTTTTCATATTAAGGTGATATATTTTGGTTCATTTATGATTGTAGCCAGAATTTAAGGCCCCATAAGAACACTGAGCAATGTCTGGGAAAGTACTTGCCCACCCAAGATGGAGGAGAACATGATAGCTGTGATGCTTTGCTAATATTAGATTTCATTTATGTTCTAGCAGGAAAGTATCATATGCAGACAAAGCAAATTCTCACCATATTATTTTACAGATGTATTATTCTAGTTGGTTTTATGTGGGGAAAAAATGCACTTAATATGAAGTGTATCTAGCTAATGGAAACTGTGGAAAATTAAATGAGCTAAAAATCAGGAAGAAGGAATACTGTAATAAGTTTGTCTGTGTATTGGGTGAGGATGGTAGAAAAGACTGGTTTTGGTGCTCAGAAATTATGCAATGGTACAAATCTGTCTTCAGCATTTATTAAATGTCACATATTAGGATTTATATTTGTGTGTACTACTAAGCCTTTGCATCATGTTAATTGTTAAGGAAAGCAACCTAAACAGCATCCCTAGATATGATCTATGTAGTGGAATTAAGTTATTTTACATTTCAGGAATATTAAATGTTCCATCTAATGAGTTAGACTTTGCATAGATCATTTTATGGGCTAAGCATATTTCTAAAATCTTTTGTAGCTTGAAAGCATTGGAAAAGTACTTTTCACAACTTTATTAAGGTTTCCCCACAATCTTTGTGACTTTTGACTGAATTTCACTGAAGTAATCAATGTAACAGTAGGAAACTGAAATCAAATGCGTCCATACAAATAGGTGGTACAATCAACACAATTTTACTATTACCCTCATGTTCTCACATTCTGTTGATGGCTTCAACTGCATGCTAGAATTCATCTTAAATATCTGAAAAAATATATTTACTGTGGTTCGGCGGACATAATTATAAAACCTGTCAACAGCCACATCATATGGCAAGGTACAATACATATAATGAGTATGTTGGATACGCTTTTAATGTTTGAATTTTCAAAGCTGTCAAATGTAATGTGTGGAGTGAGTTTTCACATTTCAGTGTTGTCATCAGCTAAGTAGACTGTCAGGACATACTGAATAAAGATGACCTGCAAAGTATGGAGACATAAGGCTGCTCTAAGTTATGCTGGGTGACAGAAATAAGCAGAAATCTAGTCTCGGGTTCAGGGCATGATGAAAATTTTTTGCTTCTTGAGGGGGTTAGGGAAGCTTCTTGTTTGTTTGCTTGTTTTCCCCTGACCCTTCACTCAACTACCTACACTAAACTCTTATTGAGCAGAGCTGAAATGTGAGATCAATATATTACAAAGTTAGACTAGCCTTTGGGTTAGGTTTAAATAGAGATAAATGATGGGACAAACAGTAGACTCAGCTTCCCAGATCCAAAATGAGATTTAATGGAGCACATCAGGTGATGTAGCAGATGTGTGCAGACACTTTTTGCCCCAATGATGCTGAGTCTTTTTACATACTGAGTCATTCCATAACTCAGTGGACCTTCAAATTGCATCAGGGACTGTGTTGAGCCTGACTGAGGTGGGATCCTAGAGAAAGCAAGCCTGATGTGTAAGACAGCCCCTGCAGTATGGCTTTTTCTCTGTGGCCACCCAAAAAAACCCACTTTGGAGGCGCTGGTGGACAACAGATCAGACAGGTGAGCTGTTTGGGGCAAGCAGATCACAGAGAAAGAGAAAGGCTGCAACACTGCAGTGTCAATTCAAACCATGCCAAGTCCCCGGTCAGGAGAACATGAGCAAGGGCTACTGCAGCATCGGACGGCAGTTTCGTGATAGAGCCATGTGTGGTAGAAGCAGGGGAGAAAGACAATGGTCAGTGGAGCAAAGCACATTGTCTCCCATCATTGTCTATCTCTCATGGCTGTATTGACTCTTCATTTTAATTCTGAAGGATTTACTCAGGCAATGGATTGTGCATTGGTGTAGCTGGCCACAGAAAGCAAGCTGAAATAACTCACAATTAGGTATGTTTTATAAATAAACATTACTTCCAAGGAATGCACATAGCCTTTGGGATTTCTTATGTGAGTCAGTCACCAGAGGCTTACACGATTATACCCTGCTAGCCAATTTCTCCCAGGCTAACTCTCTCCATTCCAAACAGTTTTACTCTCGGTAAAAAGTAAATGGTTTAAACTGGCTGGTGTAACAGGGCTTTGTACCTGGATTTTCATGTCTCATCTTTTACTCTTCATTTGGATGACTAGAGGCACTTTGGGGCTACCACTCTGATCAGGACTGCATACTAAATTTCATGTTTATGTTATATTTTTAGTATCTGAGAGACCAATTCCATCACAAAGAACATCCACGTGGTCATTTGCCTTTTGTGGCGTCTCACTCACATCTGATATATTTTGTAGGGGAGGTATATCGAGCTCTGCCCAAGCACTGTAGGTTCCACTGAAGTCTACTGAGATGTGGCAGGTTCTTTGTATCGCATCTGCTGCTGTTCCAGGAGCAACAGGAGAGGACATGCTGACTCCTTGGTTTCCTGGTTGCCAGCACCAGACACAGCTAGTGACCTGTGTGGCAGACGAGGCATGGGCATGTGCACCAAGTCTGAGCGCACACCATGACTCCAGGGTGGTGTCAGTTGCCTCCAGGAGAGCCCAAGACGGTGACCGAGAAGCCTAATACCAGAAAAAGTTGTAAGAACATCTACCTGAGCTCATTTGCCAGACCCCCTAATAAGTGTAACCCTGTGAAGTGTTTGTGCCACTGATGTTTATTTCATTAATGATAGCCTCTACTGCTTTCTCAGCTCATAAATACCGCCCAAATGGAACTTAACTATCTTCCACTTACTGTCGTTTGAAGACTGTGGAACACTATTAAATATGAGTTTGAAAGTCAGAGTTACTAAAGGTTACATCTGTCACTTTCCTCTAAACACAATGCTTCTTGCAAAATGTTCAAAATCATTAATCTCCAGAAAACAAAGACGAACGCTTTGGTAATGTGAAGAAAGCTTTGCGAAATTTGGCTGGAAAGTGACATCCAGCATGGACTTAACTTAGGGGATCACACAGTTTGCCTTGGAACAGCTTGCTTTGGAAACCTTTGCTCATGTTTTAGGTTATAAAACATCAGTTTAGTTCAAGACATCATGGTCATTAGTAGGTCAGACATCTGCTTAAGCTCCTTAAGTTTTGGCATCAAGATCAGATAGACTGCTGAGACCCCTTTTCCCTAACTGCCTTATTCCAGAAACAAGGGAGGAATGATAGAATAGATGCTCAGCTGCTGTGAATCACAGAAACTTTGCAGGCATTAATAGGTCACTGAAAATTAGGGGAGCAGAGGAGCTGCGCTATGATTAATACTATTACAAAATCACTTCATTTTCTTCAGTGATCTCTTTGCAGCTAAGCATTAAGATTCTTTTAGACCTGCATTTAGAACTGCAAGTAGCATGACGGGCTCTTTTATATGAATATACAGTTACAAAATTAAATGTGTGCCTTCCATTTTTAAGGTATTAGTTTGCTTCTCCAGACACTGACTGTTCATTCTGGTTTTTTCTGCAGTTTTTGTTCTCAGGTTTTTCTTCCTACAAAATTTATCAGTTGACCACTTGATCTTTTCTCTGCTTCACTCAATACCCCTTTATCTCTCATTTTTCTTAGTAGCCAGTTTGTCAATTGTATTAAAAGTTTGCTAAAAGTCATATCATATCTTTAAACGTGCCTTGGAAATAGCAAATGTCTTTCTGCTAGAGATGATATTCTCCTGTGAGAGAAGATAGCTCAAACATTTCAGCTGCAGAAAGCTGAAAGGTGATCAGATCCTGGGGGTTTTGTTGTTTTTGGTTTTTTTGTAAGTACTGCACAGACTATTTCAGTTGTAGTAGGTACAAGGGAAGTTTCCATCAGGAGAAGGAATGGAATAAAAATTAGAATGTAATGAAATCTTTGGAAGCCTGAGATGATGTGTATCTCCTCTTGCAAGCACTGTGTTGGACTGAGACAGAGCTGATTGTAGGGGTCACTTATTGCAAAAGCAAAATCCTGTTTTCATCTTTTTTGGCAGTACAAGAGGGAGACTCTGAAGACAACAAAATATGTGGAGCTTGTTATCGTGGCAGATAACCGTGAGGTAAGAAACTTAAAACTATAAAGTTATGGGAAGCAGGAGTAGGAAACAGGCAGCTCATAGTCTTGCAAGTAATGCGCTTCAGACAGTAACATGATGGATTTCAAAACCAAGTCTTCCCTAATTAGAGCTAAGCAGTAGAAGGCACTATAAGATAGGACAACATTGATAGTTGTAAAATTTCTTCTAATACTTCATAAGGAATTGGACTCTCAATAACTGGGCTATCTGGCAGTGATTGAAGAGGAGGCAAATACAGGATCTCCTTGCACTAGTTAAGGCTTCACTGCTCTCATCTCTGCCCTTGGTGGGACAATTACTGTTTGGAAGACACAGGAGGATCCTGCACATGCTTTTGAAGCAGTGTGTTACCATCACACTGCATGAAGCATGACTGCCTTCCTGATGGTTTGCAAAGAGAGCTTCAAAGCAAGTAACCAGGACTGACTGTGGAAATGTTGCAGTAAGTTGAATGAGCAGCCAAAGATCTAAATCTTGGTTTGAATTATTCTGCTACTTACATTTCTTAGGGGTCTCCTTGAACACTGTTATTTAGGGAATGGTGATCGCTCTGCTGCAAGAGCCAAACCACCTAACAGAGAAGCCTTTTGTTTTTCATAAAACATCAGTCCCTGAAAGATCCCTAGGTAAGACTTAGAGATTTTAACATCTTCCCATGAGAAATAAAATCCTACCCCATAGGCTGTGCTTGTCCTGAGGCAGACCATGGTCCCATGAAGCTGACAGAAGTCTGTCGACGGCCTTTGGTTGCACTGTGTAATTCCAATTATGCAGTGACATTGCTGGCAGAGTAAGGTGGCCACTGGGGGAAAGTGGTCAAAACTCTATGGTATTTGTGCTGCTACTACAGTGATCCTTTACATTCCAAGTTTCAGAGACAAGGCAAGGATGTGGAGAAAATTAAGCACAGGCTGATAGAGATTGCAAACTATGTTGATAAGGTAAGAACATGAGCATTATTTCATTTTTTTTCCAAGCTAACTACACTTTCTGATGAATGTTGCTGTGAAATCTGTGTTTCCTCTATTACCACTTTAAGTAAACTCAAGCCTTTCATATGTCCTTCAACATACTAAGCTGTGAGCTCTACTCTGCTGTACCTTGGATGCATATTTCTGTGGAAGCAGTATGCCTAAGGAGACGTACAGTTTAGCCCTAGGATTTTATTAACCTGGGAAGAGGGTGGGGTGATCACATATGGTGCAGCTCATAGAAAAAAGGATTGGTTTCAGGTGGAATTTTGAGAACAAAATGCTTTGCAGCAGCAAGGGATGGTCCAGTTGTAAGGCCACCCAAGAGCCAATAAGATACAGAGCCCAAGGAAGAGAGTAGAATTAAAGATAGGCAGTGCTTAAGGAAGCAGAAGTTGATGGCTGAGTGAGAGCAATAAGGAGATATACACGAGATTGTTTTGTATTTGAAGTAATTTATTGACAATAAACACTAAGAGTCCTCTACAGTGTTTTTTGAGCAAATTAAAGTTTATTTTTGTTGTGCATTATGACCAGAAAAAAATTAGGAGTCCAGTAGTGGAATGATAACTGAGGGAATCTTCATTTAGCTGCGAACAAATCAAGTGATACCTCAAGGGCAATAATTCAAGGAGAAGGATTCTTGATTAAAAACAAGCTGCTGAAGACACCTCCACCTCTTCCATAATTGTCTTGCTGACTTATTACTGGAGGACAGGTGTTTATATGTTACCTGCTCAAAATTAATTTTGCATGTTATAATATATTTATGATTCATGCTTAATTTATGCTCAGCAAATGCCAATGCCATCCGAATGACTGTAATGCATATAAACAAGACAAAGATCTAGTATATGCTTTTCTCAGACTGTCAGCCAAATCTGGACTTGATCGATTCTTGAATCCTCATTCACGTTAGTCTCACATTAGAATTGTTATCTCTGTTCCATTGCTAATGCTGCTCCAGTTCCCCTCATAGCAACTGTGGCATTTACCAGTGGGATAATAGTGAATGCAGCACACAGTGCTAAAATCACTTCGTTCTATCTGCTGTCAGCAAGACACAATGGCTCTGGCTAAATTTTCAGCTACTATTTTGAACCACAACCATAACAAAACAGAGCCGCCTCTACCCCTTGAATTACATTGGTGCTAGGGATGAAGGGCAGCCATGGAGTCACCTGCCATAACAACAAGTTTGTTAGAAGTGAAGGCATCATAGATTCACAGAATGGTTTGGGTTGGAAAGGACCTTTCAAGGTCATCTAGTGCAACCCCCCAGCAGGGAGCAGGGACATCTGCAACTAGAGCAGGTTGCTCAGAGCCCCGGCCAACCTCACCTGCAATGGTGCCAGGGATGGGGCATCAACCACTTCTCTGGACAACCTGGGTCAGTGCCTCAACACTCTCAGGGTAAAAAATTCCTCCTTCTCTCTACTCTAAATCTCACCTCTTTTAATTTCAAACCATCAGCTTTCATCCTGTCACAATAGGCCCTGCTAAAAAGATTGTCCCCATCTTTCTGACAGGCCTCCTTTAAGTACTGAAAGGCCATGAGAAGGTCTCTCTGGAGCCTTCTCTTCTCCAGGCTGAACAGCTCCAACACTCTGAGGCTGTGGGAGTTGTTCCAGCCCTCTGATCATTTTTGTCACCTCCTCTGGACTTACTCCAACAAGTCCATGTCTTTCTTGTGCTAAGAACACTACCGTGAAGGACATGTGAAGGTAGTTGCAATGTTTCATCATAGAAAGATACCAAACTTGGATGGGATATTAGCATATGTCCGGGTCTCTTTGAATGCTTTATGAGTATTCTGTCAGGTGAGAACAGTTTTCTGTATATTTATGGAAATACTTTGTCTGAGTCAGTCCTGTGAGGTGTTAATTTTTGCCCTGGAGAAGAGACCATTTAAGCCTCTGCAAGAAAGGTTCATATGCACGTTATGCATCTGTTGAAATACTCTAATCCAATGGGGTCTAAAACGGGGTTTAGAGACATGTTTCTATTTTCTTTTCTCATTAGTTCTATAGGCCACTCAATATTCGAGTAGCCCTGGTCGGAGTGGAAGTATGGAATGACATGGATAAGTGCTCTATTTCTCAAGACCCTTTCACCAGCCTCCATGAGTTTCTGGACTGGAGAAAGCTAAAACTACTACCTCGTAAACCCCATGACAATGCACAGCTGATAAGGTAGACTTGACACTACATCTAACATCGTCTGGGATTTCTGCGATTTGAGAATAGCTGTACTGAATTCTTCCCCAGTTGCTAAGCTGTTGGGAGGAACATCTGTGCTCCTGAGGGTTTATCTTTCCCCTCTGCAACATCAAACACAAAAGTGCTTTGCAGGGCTCTTCAGCGGATGCTTCAGATGAATTTCCTTCCACAGCTCTGCAATAACCCTGCTACTTGTATGCATTTCCTGAATACAACTCATGTGGAAGTGTGGGTGTGTAAAAAACCAGTAAATAGTTAGGGTATGAATTTACAAGTGGTTTAAGCTGGTCTCAGTCTAAATTATTTCTGAAAAAGGCAGCACAGCCCTCACTCCAAATCTAGAGCTGAGGGGGCTCTGTGTGAAGCCTGTTTCTTAGTAGAAAGAATGGTAAACTTTAAAATTGTCTACATTGGACAATTAATTTTCTTTTGTGACTGAAAACTTAAATCATACACATCTTTTACACTGCTGCCTTTTCTTGGGTTAAAGTAATTGAGTAAATGTGTTCTAAGTAAAAGCACTCTTTAAAAAAACCATAGCAGAAACACCTCTTTCTTGAACCAGGTATCATTTGAACCATTCTTTATACTATACTGATAAACACTCTTGATGTCTTAGTAATTAAAAGGAGCTCTTTATTCATTACATAGATATTCTTACATTATCTGTGCAAGAATAGAATGAGCCCTTCCAAACTGTACCTCATGGAATATTTGATTATTCTCTATGTATAATGATTCTTTCTTTGGAGTGATGTCATTCTAGGCTGTGTATTATAACAAGTAGCGTATAAATTTCTCATTGCATTAAAATAACCCTTCTTCAAGCTAGAGACATTATTTTCATGCTTGTATTTCTATTCCCAACTTCCATCAGGGAAAAAAGCAAGGAAAGAAGGGTTCTGTTACAGCAGTAAACCCAACAGACAGGGATCAAATGGATCCTTCTTGTAGTAGGGATGCTGCCATTGTCAGTTCAGCAAGTTGGCCTGACTAATCTGTGCTTTTTATTGTTTTAAACCTGCAAATGCCTGGAGCTGACACATTTGAAACTGGCCCTTTGTTTGAGATTGGCAGAAATACAAGAGTGAAAATAATAGGGAGGTATCTTGGCACTGAATGGTGATAATGTGATCCTTCTTCTCCTTTCCCGCCCTCCTGCAGTGGGGTGTACTTCCAAGGGACCACCATTGGCATGGCGCCCATAATGAGCATGTGCACTGCAGAGCAATCTGGAGGGGTCGTCATGGTAAGTGGTAAAAGCAGAGGACCTGAAACTGGCCCAGCTGGTGCGACAGAATCTCAAGTATTGAGGTACTCTATTCTGTACCAGAACATCAGCCCCGTTTGTCCCATTTTCAATCTCAGTACTATCTATATCTACATGCACATTGCTTGTAAGTGGTTGTTTCCATAGTGAGAAAAATCAAAATATTGCATTAAAATATAGCATGACCTCTTTGCAAGAATCCTCTACTGCTAATAATCATTAGATCAGGTGCTGAGGTGCTGTGAAGGATGAGAGCCAGAAGATGTATTTGTTATGCACTTGGGTATACTAGTGTTACAGGCAACAACAGTCTACCTTGAATCTTTTATTATATTGATTTTATTCTGTATTTACAGAGTTTCCTGTGTAAGGCCTTATTTTCCATCCTTTCAGTACAGCGGTTTTATTGCTTTGCCAGACAACGAGAACAAACAATGGTAGCATTTATTCTACCTGAGCCTCTCACAAAAATCTATTACTGGTAATGCTGTTGTTAGATGCTAGACATGATGAACATACAAGTAAACATCTTAGCGAATTTCTGGAAGTAGTTCTGGAATATTTTATTTCAGATTTTTTTTTTTTTTTACCTGTTTTGTGCAAAAGGGGAGGTTGAGGGAATTTTGCATTAACTAAGCGTTGCAATAGAAGTATTTAAATAAAATTAGATATAGACTCCCAGAACTTGTAGGCCACTAGCAGGCTTAGCTGGTGATCTCAGAGCTCAACTCCAGAGCAGAAAGTCAGAGAGGTCTAAAACCCTCTGAGATACCCTCTGAGGTCAGCCTGCACATGCTGAAAACCTTTGTGCTTCCTACAGCTTTGTCTAGACTTGTAGCACATCAGGTGATGTGGTGGTTCTCTCCAGCCCTGCTGGGCACCTCAGCTGCAGATCCCTAAATGAGGTGGGACCTCAGGAACACACAATGTTCAGAGTTTGCATGGTCTCAAAGCTCCCAGTACTTCAAATCTTCCTTCCTAACTAGAGTGCAAGGTGAGGTTGCTCTGTGATGCGGGGCTCCTTTGTGGTCTCTTAGAAAAGTAGGCAAAAAGCCAAGCTGGGGTGATCTGCGCATTCATGGAAGATGATGTATAGATGGTTCAGACTGGGAGGATTTATGAGGTGACCCGGGAAGTGGAGGTATAGGAAAGAGTGGGAAAGAACAATCTAACCACATAATTTGGAGAAAGTCATGTCAAAATTGTAGAAAAGACAAAGGCTTCGGTTTCTCAGTGGCTTTAGAAGCTGAGTCTCTAAGTGGTGTCTGTTACAGGTTTTCATAGGGTACTTGGGGGATAGGTACAAAAGGAAAAGGAGGAAAAAGGGAAGAAAAAGCTGAAAGAATCTCCCAGTGCACTTCCAAATCTTGGCAAAAGTGTGTGTGAGGCAGACAGCCCCATTGTATCCATTTCACCGTCAGGCCAGCAGTCACTGCTTTGCCTTCGTCTGCCGTCAGAGATGCCCTCAATGATGGCTTTTTTGGCCTTTTGATTTTTAGCCTAAGCTTTAAAATATGCTACAGTGTGTTTGTACTGCAAAGTCAGTTCTCTTTGCTCTGGAAACTGTCATTTTAAGCAGAAACAACAACAAATATTTCATTCCTGCAACAAGAAAACAAGAATCAGCATTATTTCTTTAAAGTGCTCTCACGGCTCTTGACAGAGGAGAGACTGATTTATACATCCAGAAGAAACTCGGTGCCTGCGTATGAATCGTGGGCCAGGCTGCAGCTTCTGTTGAGCAGGGGACCATGATGTTTCCCAGAGGCTCTCACCTCTGTGAATTGAGATTTTTGAGGTGCAAATTAACTCGAGGCTTGCACAGCATAAATAGAAATGTTTACTAGTTCCTTAAGGAAATATTTAAAAAGGAGCCAAATCCAAAACAAGCACATGCTCACTCCCAAAACCCAAATGGGCAACTGCCCAACCAACCTCCCTAGTTAGCAAAGGCTAATTCTGGTGTATATAAAAAAGTTTTTATATATATAAATATATATAGATATATATAGAGAGAGATATAGATAGATAGATAGATACCTACAGAAGAAAGCCTAAATTTGGGAGGCAGGCCAATGAAAGACTGAGTAGCTTAACACTGGAGGCTACAGTACTCAACCATCTCAACACTGGGCAACTGAACATTTAGCCACGCTTGTAATTCAGCCAGCCTCTTACTCATCCCACCCCAAACACTCAATACGAAAAAGCTCCTAACTCTCTAACTTGTTTAGAAAGAAAAGACAATGGTAATATTGCACAAGAAATAACATTTACGTACAAAAACTGGAGTCATCTTTGTATGACCTGATTGTCCTGACTGTTTTTGCAGTTATTTAACTCTACTATACGATCTAAATTCCCCTGTCATGGCTCCCTGAAAGCCTGCCCCTCTCTCCTTTTTTGTAGGGCTGAATTCATAGTATCATTTAGGTTGGAAAAGACCTCTAGGATCATCGAGTCCAACCTCCCTGACCCCTAATCCATATCCCAAAGCACCACATCTACCTGTTTTTTGAACATCTCCAGAGATGGAGACTCCATCACTTCCCTGGGCAGCCTGTTTCAATGCCTAACCACTCTTTCTGTAAAGAACTTCTTCCTAATATCCAGCACCAGCCTCACTACAACCTCCTTTTAGGTAGTTGTAGAGAGCAATGAGGTCTCCTCTCAGCCTCCTCTTCTC
>JAVSBS010029672.1:20481-78954 GCA_033124195.1 Coracias cyanogaster
TGTCTGTTTGTCCAGATTTACTCAGCTTTTCATTTAATTTCAGTCATATTCTGTATCCATGCAATCAAGGCATTAGACAAGCCCATTGACTACTGCTGATATCAACATCAAGATCTATAGAGCTGCAAAATACTACTGTGAGTGCTAAGACTGTATTTTGAAACAGTGAGTCTCAATAGATGTCATAATAGACATTATAAAATGCTTTATCACATACAGTAGTTACCATTGCCATGCAGAACATCCCAGCTACTAACATAAAAATGGCGCTTTTTTCAGTGTAATATTCAGGAAAATGTGTTTAAATTTGAGATCTACAAGAAAACTGTCCTCAGAATTGTGATCAGAAAAGCTCATGAGTTTTCCTAGCACCCACTACAGTTCACAGATATGAATATAGGTCCAGAATAATACAGGTGGCTGACAAAGAACAGAGTTTGTTCTGTTACAGAAAAAGGTGAAAGATGGGCATGGAAGTGGCTAACAAACACAAAAGTGAAGCAGGTATCAAGCTTGTGGTGTCTTGACACTTAAAAATTGGGGTTTTTTGGTTTAGAAAGTTACAGTTAAAGGTACAAATAGGCTTGGTGGAGTGGAGTACTAGTCTTGAAAAAACACTGACATTCAGAAATTAGAACCTCTTTCAAAACATGAGGAAGGAGAGAGAAGAAGGATATAAAGGAAGCAGGAGTTGCTTTTATTTTAAGACTGGCAAAATATAAGTAATGCTTGTGACTAATTTACTGAATTAGGTAACTGTGAGCTATGATATGTTTATCCACGTAAGATTGTTGCAGAGTCTTCTGGTGTCTGCTGTTTCAAAAGGATTTTGGAAAACTAAAGAGGAAACAAAGGAAGTGAGTGTGAATGTTTTTTGAGGGCTTGGGAATTTGGTGTTGAAACAAGACATAAGTATCTCAGTTTATTTTATCAGCAATAAGAATCAAGAGGTGACAGGTTTACAGTGCAGAAGTTCCTTCAAAGAGAGAGAGTAATGAGGTCTAGACAAGCGTGTGACATGATCTTATAGCTGGAGGGTAAAATTACATGGGTGGAAACAGCAAATAAAGCATGGATTTTTAAGTAGGAGCTCTGTGTAACAATGTAAAAAAAACCCCTCACATTTTTTTCCCCATCCTCCTGATGTTCATATCAACCCTTTGCAAAGGATACTTCAAGTACCAAGATACTGGTTCCAGTTAGAGACAAGGTAGGTGAGCATTAATCACTTTTAAAATTCAGAAAGCCACACGGGATAGATTACTGCTTTTTGTGGCCTTCAGCTCTGTGGATGTATTTCACTCACTCCTTTCAATTACAAAGTATTTAGAGATCATGATTATTCTGTATTATTTGTTCAAATGTAGTATCTTCCTCTGTGTCATGAATATAGGATATAAAAGTGATATATAGTCTCCTTGTTCCTTTAGCATTCAGGTCCCTCTCCCTTCAGCTCAGAGTTTAGGTCTGAGATTGCAGATGCTGCTTTGTCATGTAGTCTATAACTTTCATCACCGTCTTATTTAAATGTAGGATTTCGGTTTCAGATGTGAATGTTATCACAGGATTTGGACATAATGCCATCATTCCTGCCCTGCAGACATAGGTAGCATGTTAAACAGTGCTTAACCAAGTGGTCTTTATCATGGCTCATATGTTTGCTGTCACCTAAATTCTAAACTCCTAGTTCTTGACCACTAACATCCAGGCATCATTGTACTGTAGTTAATGAATATAATGTGATCAATTCCAGCACAAAATGACCAGTTACATTCTGTACAATACATTATAATTTCTATCCTACAGTTCCTCTTAGAGTGGAAAAAAAAAAAAATCTCGTTTCAGAACTGTATTGCCCCGTTGTATTATTTACTTGTTTATGAGGAGTGATACAGTAAGAACTGGGAAAAAGCATTTGAAATTCTTGATATAAGGTTAAAAGCTGCAGACAGTGGCTAAAAGTGTACCTATTACACTTAGCTGTTCTTTGAAATTTACAGTGGAGTCTGGGAAGGTTTCCTCCTAGATGGGTGTGGGGTGGAGCTGCTCTTTCCCTAGTACACAGGAAGCTAATTGTAGGCACAAAGATGACCTGGTTGCCTGGATACCCCCAAATCCAGTAATTTCATCCTCAAAGAGGAAGATGTAGAGGAATTAGTGTACCAGGGTTTTCTGATCAGGATGCTGTAGAAGTCTTGGCCAGAGAGAGGCAGACCAAACAGGAATTTTGCAGCAGGAGATAAGTGGGAAGAGAACACAAGCATGAAAAGAAAGATATGAGGAATGAAGTCAGAATAGAGGACAACTGATCTGGGGGGTCAAAGCATTTCATATAACCGCTTTTTCGTATAACAGCGTGCTGGGCTAAACCTAGCACCAAAGTGAAAAGTGCTGCCAAATCAGTTTAAGCTGTGTCTGTATCAAGAAGGAGCCGTGTGAAGGCATCCTGGTTGTGCAGCTATTGCTCTCACAGTAATTGTGTGTACCAGGAGATGCAGGCAGACACAAGCCTTGAGCTGGAAGTGCAGGGAGGAGTGAACAGAGACCTCTGAGCTGTGCAGATGGAGCTAGCCCCACTCAGAGTGCAGAACAGCACCGCAAACATGGTGGCACCAATCTGATGAGGCCCACTCTGCAGAGGGCACAAGCACTCCCAATTCTGCCAGGGGCTGTTTTGGCTGCTTGATTTTACAGCTTGAGAGCAGTTCTTTCAAACAGGTTCGTGTATGTGGGATATACATATTTTCTTTACTTCTGTAGGGAGGGTAAGCACCTGGGACTACAGCACTTTAATGCTCAAGTCGTGCCAATTCCATCTCCCTTCTTTAAACTGGGAAGCTACAGCAACTGGTGTAACAGGGCTTGTATGTTTTACTGGAGAGATTTCTGATATGCTGGGAGAGGGAGGAATCTTTGTGTGTATCTTGATACAGAACCATTTTAAGAGCAAAGAAATTTTTTTTTTTTGTTATAAGACAGTATAAATCTGGTCTGTAATACCTACTAAACAACAATCCATGCTGTTTCCTTTTAAGTCATCAGTGTTATATAAAATCACAGGAATTATTTATTTTCCCTTCCACTTAAAACTTTGGGGATTAGCAATGCACTCATTTTTAGTGAGATACAGTTCTTAATTTCTTTGGAAAGCCACTAGAAAAACCAGGTTTGTGTAAGGGATTGACTTAGTTTATATCCTGCTAAATAGCTATTGTGGAAGAGGAGTGATTTACTGAAAAGTTGTACAGGTTAGGGGCTGACCTGCTAGAAAGCAGCTCTGAGTGTCCTGGTGGACACCAAGTTCACCATGAGACAGCAGTCTGGAACAGTAGAGTCATCCTACAATACGAAGACCTTGGCCATGTGTCCTCAGCCTTTCAGGACAGCTTGGGAGTAGATCACTGCTTGATGAGTTTCTTTTTCAAACAGTATTGTTTAAAACCCACAGGCATCAGAAATACGGAGATTACTGCAGCTAACCTCCCTGTATGGGCCTCATGCTACAGTAACTAAGCACCTCATATTTTTTTCCTCCCAAGAGGAGTTTTGTACTCACAGCAGACTTGGAAGTTTGCTGCTCTTACAGAGGCTGGGATACTGCGTGGAAGTCAGCCCAGAAAGTCCTGGGCAAGCAGACTGCCCTTTATCTCCCTGTTGGCTAAACATGGATTTGTACCTTGATTATTTGTTGCTCAGCCTCCTTCAGTATAGTTTAAAGCATGCTCTGGATAGGTAACTATTTCTGGGGGGACAGCAGAAATATATTTTTCTATGGAATGCTTCTTCTTACTGATTTGTTTTCTGAACAGGTAGAAAGTGCCTCCCAGTTCAGTGGCAGTTTGTACTGGCTGTCAGTCCTGCAAGTCGATGCAGGCAATGGGGCAAGAGGAACTTTCCATGACGTAAAACCTCTCTCTGAGGTCAGAAAGACCTAGCTTTTTCTAGAAAACTAGCACTTTTAGCTAATTTTCTGTAGGTTTGTTAAAGACAGTTTCACTATTGCACACATCTACACACAGTCTGTAAATTGTAGAGTCTTCTTTCTGCACAGGCTTATCTGGTTGTCAAGGGGGCAGGTGGAACAGCACCTTGGCTTTTCTTTGAGTAGCTGTTTCCTATATTCATAGATTTAGATTGAAAAAGACCTCTAGGATCATCTAGTCCAACCTCCATCCCAATATCTCCCTGACCCCTAGACCATGTCTTGAAGCGCCACATGTACCCGTTTTTTTAACACCTCCAGGGGTGATGACTCCACCACTTCCCTGGGCAGCCTGTTCCAATGCCTGACCACTCTTTCAGTAAAGAACTTCTTCCTGATAGCCAATCTAAACCTTCCCTGGTGTGACTTGAGGCCATTACCTCTTGTCCTGGCATTAGTCACTTGGGAGAAGAGACCAACATCAGCTTCACTATTACCTCCTTTTAGGTAGTTGTAGAGAGCAATGAGGTCTCCTCTCAGCCTCCTCTTCTCCAAGCTAAACAATCCCAGTTCCTTCAGGCTGTCCTCATACAACATATCCTCCAGACCCCTCACCAGCTTTGTTGCCCTTCTCTGCACCCACTTCAGCACCTCAATGTCCTTCTTATCCTGTGGCACCCAAAACTGGAGACTGTGCTCAGTCTGGTTGGTGACATCCTGTCTCCCACTAATTTTAAGAGAAACTCAAAGTGAGGAGAACAGGCATCTGAGTATGAAAAGCTTCTGGTGTGTTTCAAGAGCATTATAATTGTATTTTACTGTGATGGTTCTGTTGTGTCGTAGAAAGACCGAACAAAAGTTGACATTAAAGGAAGTCTTTGACACATGACTCAGTCTTCAGTCTTCGTTCTGTTTCAAAAGATCACCCACTAAATTAATGGGTTTAAAAGTAAGACATTGCTATGTTACTGTAATGTAATGTAGTTTTCTCACTACTGTCAAATTTGTATTGACTTTAGTGGGAAGGCAGGCTAAATGACAAGTGTGGAACTGAGGCACTTACATTTCAGTGAATTGCTTAAATAAAATAAAAGTGTGTTGTAGGAAAATTACTCCTACAACTGAGTGATGCTGTGTGGAAAGTACCAGGATTAGGGCATTTGCCTGTTCTAGCTGTAGGTGCCAGTGTTTTATTATTACAATTTGGTCTGAATCTCAGTGGAACAAAGCAGAGTTCAGCTAAAAGCAGCTGCGTTTTTTTGTGCAACAGCTTATAATGTCTTAACAGTAGATGGTTGCTTATTCAGTGGTTGTGAAACTGTTTGGTAATGACTTTTACTGCTCAAGTTAACTTTAAAAGACCCTGGTGGAATAAATCAAAGTCACATTGCTATTCATTTCTTTAGTCCTTGCGATACTTAAATGGTTTCAGTATCAAATGGGACATGTCACTGTTTGTTTTGATAATCTTCATTTATGCTGTCTTCAAATAACCTCTTTTGCTGAGACATCACATTCCTTGTTTTAAAAACCCTCTCTAGAAACTGATAAAATTGCATTCTGGGTGGATCTAAGCAAGTAATGAGAACCGCATGGGCTGTAATAATTGTTTGCTTATTCAAGACCCAAATTACATTTCAGATCATTTATTGCTCTGGTTCAGGAGTGGACTGTGTGAATTCTTGTTTTTATTTTTAATTGCCAGCTCTAGAGTTGTTCAGATAAACATAATCTCTGTTCAGTAAGTAGGGGAGATACTGGCAAAAAAAGAAAAACTGAGCTCAGTTTGTTGTCTGTCTAGGAAGGAATTTCTGTCTTGACCATATAGCCCTAATTTCAATTAGCTGTCACTCCAATGTGCTGCTGGTAAATTATATGGAATTATTTAATGGTTTTCTTAATCTTCGGTACAGGATTGTTTACCAGTTGAGTGAGAGGTTGTGCTCTTTTTATGACATCAGGTTAGATTATATAAAATTGTCTCAATATTTCATAAATTATTATGAGTGCAAAGATAAATCAGTCTGTATGTGCTAGTATCTAGATAAGACATCTCCATATGTAGGCGTTGTCTGCGAATATATATTTTCTTGATCGTTACAGATTATTTTGCTGCATGGGCTTCCTCTGTTGTTTCTTTTACTAGGACAGGTTGTACAGCTTCTTTCAGCAAACAGGCATCTTCGAATACAACAGCACACAAGATTTTTTTATTAAAATTTTAAAATTTGAAGAGATCTCTTGTTAAAAGATAAAACTCTTTTTCCTTTATTGCAAATGCAGAAGGAGTAGTGTCTTGTTTTCAGAATGACTGTGTTTATTTTTTATTTTGTTTTCTGTTTGAGAAAACATTTACTGAAAATATTGGCACAGACAGATGAAAGAAGAAACTCTTAAATCTACTCCAAGTCACGTATTAAGGGCTTCATTATTATATAGCTAATGTTTTAGGCAGTTTTACCTTTCACTTCTTTTTAGTCTGAAGGTTGGCTTAGATGATACTAAGAGTTATTTAAACTGAATATATTCATATATGCTTTTAGAGCAGGCAGCTGTACGTAGTAATTCCCTTTACTGACTGATAAATAGCGGATCATGCATTTATATTACGTGTTTATGCCTTTAGGGGAAGCTTTCATATGAGTACAGTGGATATTTTTTTCCCTCAAGTAAAATGATCGATGTGGAAAGGTCTCTTATTTGTGGCTAAACCAAAATATCAGTCTGATCAGCAGCCTGTAATCAGACCATGCAGTGCATTTCTCAGAAATAATTGTCCCAAAAATCAGCATTTCAATGAGGATTAATGTTCATATTTCAGTTTGACACTTGCAGCATTTAGAATATTCGTAGGTGTTAATAAGAGGCCGTGGAAGAGTTTGACTTTCTTTGTCCTTTCGTTTTAAAAAGGAGGTTTTCAAAGGTACTTGTTTTTTCTTACAAGGCTTGTGAAATCTTGGGCTTTTTGCTATTAAAGAAACCGTCTGAAGAATATCAAAGAGACTAAATGACACTTCTCACTGCATTTGTAACTTATCTCTTGACATGGAGCATCTTCTCCCTTTTCCCTCATCACACTGATCCTCACACATAAATGACTGCCCTTCCCAACACTCCACATCTGGATGACTGTTTCTGCCACCGCCATGTCTTAGGACTCTGAAGGATTTAGCAAGCAGGGAAATTTTAAGCCCTAAGTAAAGATAGCCCAGATGTTCAAAGCTGCACAATGGTCTCAAATGTCTCACGTGCTGGGCACACTGGGTGGCCAGGACAGATGGGGCATCCTGAAATTCCCAGTCTGTACTTGGTATATGTGGATGAATTTAAAATTATGTTCATTTAACAACCTTGTATAACTACAGCTGGTAAGTTTATAAAACATTTCAAAGGACAGGCTCTAGGACCTTAGAAGGGGAGTGTGTATTTTGAATTGGTTTTGTATGTTGACTTGACTGGTTCTTTTGGTTTATTTAAGGATCACTCAGAAAACCCTCTAGGTGCAGCAGTCACGTTGGCTCATGAGCTGGGACACAATTTTGGAATGAATCACGATACATTGGAGCGGGGCTGCAACTGCAAAGCATCGACCGACAAAGGGGGTTGCATCATGAACCCCTCCACAGGGTAAGTGCAAGGGTAAGCACAGGCAAGTCACAGTTTTAGTGAAAAATATTGCATTTCATTTTGTGTCTCAGGAACATTTAAAGGGGAAAAAAAGAAAAACCTTTTCAACACCTGTCAAATCTTCTCGCAGTTATCCCCCTCAAGCTAAAACAATTAAACTTGTTATCAGAGTATGACATGTACCGTTGTACTTCTCTACTTCCACGTTACCGGTGTGAGAGACAAAAATGCTGTAAGCAAGTGGTTAATTTAAAAAACAAAACCCAAACCGCCTTGCAAGTCAGTGTTGAGTCAGAATTTCACCTTCTCTCATCTTGCTAACTGAGTATCAGTCGTAAGAGGAAATGAGCAGTGTCCCAAGGCCAAGACTAAGATGAATGTGTAGGAAATAAAGTAATGCAGGAAATATATTATTAGACTCTCTGTACAGCCTTTGTCTTGTGTGGAGAAGGTTTTTAGCTTTGCACAAACTTCTGCAATTTCACCCCTTGTTATAAGCTCGTAGCAATTTTGGCGTGTGAGCAAATTAAATCTGTAAGGCCAGTGGGGTTAGGGCTGTTCAGTAGCCAGGAGGAGATCTTCCAAGAAAAGATAGAAGACACCATGGGAAATAAGCCATTGAACCCACGGTCATCTCTCCGAGTCAGCGCTGAGAGGTTACGCTGCTGACAAGAAAGTCACTATGTCAGTGGTGAAGCGGAGAGGTCTTGTAGACACAGAACATATAGGCACCATGACCAGGGTAACTCATTACAGCTTGTTTCTCTGCATTTTAACATATGAGATCTCCATGTCCATATTCATACAAGAATCGACAAGGATTAAATTGAAGTAAGAGAGAATAGATTTACCAAAGCTTTCTGATGGTAAGTGATGTGTTGGACAGGATGGCCTGCCTGTGTCTGGAAGCTGGTAAGAATCAGTTGGACAACTATCTGTCAGGAGTGTCTTGTAGGTACAGCTGGATTTGCCTTAGGGTAAGAAGATGGTCTAGATGATCTTCTGATGTCTCTTCCAGCTCCAGCATTCTCTGTGTGTACTTAAACTTCATCTATTGCTTAAAAATGTCTTCTGGGAATTGTAATCAGCTCAACCTCTGCCTTCTCTGAGAATGTTTCTGGGAAAGAAGGGGAGAAATTTGGGAGAGACCAGGGCATCTTGGGTAGGCTTACTCCCTGCTGGTCAGCCTAACAGCAGCCTTGGCCTTTCTTCAAAGGCATGCTGTCACCCTCCTTCAAGGCAGAAAAAGAGATTCTGGCCAGACGCCAAGCACAGCAAGTTAAGAGACAAACAAAAGAGAGTTGTGTGTGTGGAGGAAAATGAGAGTGATTTCTACAGTTTGGAAAAGAAAAATAATTTGACTCTTCTAAAACAGTAGGTAGTAAATATCCATATGGAATTGCATTCTGCAGCACATCAGGGCTCGTATGCACACTGTGAAAACAAATTCAAATTGGAAACATGGCTCTGAGGCGAGGTGATGGCTGGTAAGGAGTGGGCAGACAGGTCTGAGCTCTTAGCACCTGGAAGATGAATGGAAGCTTTAGTCTTCTCAGCTGAGTTACTGGCTGGGCGTGCAGTTACTCCGCTTTCAGAAGTAAATGCTAGACACTTCCTGAACTCATCTTGCAAAGCTATCTCTAACTGACATTAGATAGCTCCTCCCTGATTCTTCCTTGTGGACTAGAGTCCTTTGGGTGTATCCGAAGCTGTTCTGTGTGCTGGGTGTGCCAGGCACAGAATCACAAAACAGTTTGGGTTGGAAGGGACCTTAAAGATTGTCTAGTTGCAACCCCCCTGCCATGAGCATGGACACCTCCCACTAGACCAGGTTGCTCAAGGCCCCATCCAACCTAGCCTTGAACACCTCCAGTGGTGGAGCATCCACAGCTTCCCTGGGCAACCTTTTCCAGTGTCTCACGCCCCTCAGAGTGAAGAATTTCTTCTAATTTCTTCCCAATATCCAATCTAAATCTGTCCTCTTTTGGTCCAGACACTGAGTTGGCTCAGGGCTTGGACAGAGCAAGCTGCTCAGCATATTCCTCAGGTGTGAGTCCAAGCAGCTCATCTCACTTCATGTTGGGGTTTCTATAGCATTTTACAAATTAAAATCTGTGCTTCCTTCAGTAACACTGTGCCCAGCTTCAGCACCTCACAGGTTTCGCAGCGTGGGGAGGGGGCCGTCAGGAAAAGATCAGCTTTGTAACCCGCTCTTTGCATTCTTACCAAACTTTTATATACAAGTTGTGACTGAGGAAGGGTTGCGGCCTTCACAGTATGGACTAGGCTGGTTTGTTTGCAGTGATTATTGATTTATAAATGGAAATTCTAGCATCAGGTTTGTAGCCTTAGGCTTTACCTTCATGCCATGCTGTCGATCTGTAATAAGCATTCTGGAAGAATACTTTACGCCCTAAGTTAAACTGCATGGTACCAATTTAAAATTAACACTTGGAATATTTACCCAATATCTGGCTAATAACAGTATTCCTCTGAGCACCATTATCCAAGGCATACTGAGGAGTTTTCAGCTCTGGAAGTACATCTGTGAAGGGAAGGCCAAATGAATGTTCCCTACCTGAAATGCTTTCTTAGAATAGCAAAAACATCAACACAAAGAGCTTTCCAGGGAAGCCACATGCATTTAGAGAGACGGCCTGGTCCCTCAGTATACTCACTGGCACTCACTCTGTGCTCTTCTAATTTCTGTTGGTTTCACTTTATAAATATTTAAATGTACAAAAGTGCAAGAAAACATTTTAAAAGTGCAAGAAAAAAAATATCTTTGGGCTGAAGCTACCGTAAAAATTACAAGCCCCTGAGAAGTCTTTATCTGATATCTAAAAATAGAAGGAAATATCTGGGTGATAACACAAAGGCTTCTGTAAACTTAACTTTGGAGTCATTTGTGTGGTTGTGCAGAGAAAGGGAATGTTTTAAGACTTTTTACTTAAAAGCGATTTCTTTAATTACTGCCATTTCTTTCAGTTCTTATGTTTCAGTCTTTGAAGAGGTCTTTTTGGTGGAAAAAAATCTCCAGGGATCAGTGTGGAATTTAAACTCTGTTGGATCTATCCTTTAATGAGCTTGCTATAGCTTTTACTCTTAAAAGATACCAGCGAGATGTGCACCACTTGTGTGTGAGCTGCAGATGCCTCCTAGACCCACTACTTCAGAGAAACGTATTTTGTATAACATGGAATCAAGCGTATAAACCCCCAAATTTGTGGCACTCCAGGCTTTTTAGAGATTCAAATATCTGCTATGGAAATCACATAAATCCCACTGTAGAAGTTTGGGGGGTTGTTATAAAAAAAGGTATCAAAAAGGAATTATTTAGTACTAACACATTGTTCCCTTTTTTGTGCATATATTTTAATGATACTCATCCAGTTCTTTTAGATTGTTTTGACCACAGACTGTTCCAAGTGAAAAAGAAGGATATAAGGAGTCTTAAATAGATTTGCAAATCTTTCTACTGAGATATCAGTATCTGAAAAGTAAGGGTCTAGGATGAGCCAGCAAGGCCATCTCAGTATCCCTCTTGTTTTCCAAGTACCTTCCTAAATTTTCCACTCTTAGGAGTGAAAATATTCTTCCTGACAGCTAGATAAACACAGAAGAGTTCTGGTGAAACCCAAGGCATTAGTCTAGATTCATACCACTGTGACTAAAAGCAGAATTTAGCACAAACTGCAGAGCAAAATTATGCCAATTAGCAGTGCTGGTTTCTTTAATCATTTTGGAAAAGTACTTTTTATGTGCTCCTTCATCAGAATTGAGTACAGACATCTCCATGGGGGTTGAAACCAGGTGAGTTCCCCCAAAGCAGCTGGAAGCTTAAGAGTTCATATACGCTTGAAATTTCTTGCCAGCCTTAAGGGAAGGAAAAATTTTATAGTGAGCCTTCTACCCTCCTATAAACCCAAGGATTTGTACTTCCCCTCTCCCACACGTCTGTGTCCTTGCCGGTAGCGTGCTCTTCTGCTTTATGTATAGGTGACTTACACAACTAACTTGTCATCAGGGAAGTTGAGGATACTGTAAACATGTTCTTCCGTCCCTTTAACAGAAAGTACTCCTTGATGTCATTCCAATTCCCCAACCGCAGTTAACGAGAGACCAGGAATCCTGCTAGAACAGCAAGTTTTACCAAGCTCATGATGATCCTACTATAGTCTCTATGCCTTTGCAGAATCTCAAGGCTTGCTGGAATGAAAGCTTCTTTCCTTGTCCTCTCACAGAAGTGTGTTGCTCTTACCAGGATCATTTCTTGTTGCTGAATCATCCCAGCCAGGGTTAATTGAAATGCCCAGCAGGCTCCCAGGGCAGAGCTGCTTGTTTAAGCTCTCTTTGCACTTCAGTAGGCAGAAGTAAGTTTTCATCATGCTGACAGAAAAGAGGATGATCAGAAAAGGGCTCCTTTGTAGTCTCTCCTCCAGTCCCCTTTGCACCTGGCTATGGGAATGATAGAGATTTTTCTTCAGTGAGTCCTAGCGCCCACACCCTATTTCTTCTGCTATCCATGTATTGTGAGATGGAATACCTCATACTGATCCTTGAGATCCCTTCCAACCTGCTAGTCTATGATTCTATGATTCATATTGACCTGGAAGGGTGAATGCTCTAACCAGAGGCTGGTTAGCTATGTAGCTATAAATCATGAGAGGCTCTTACATGCCCATTCAGCAGAGCCCCACTTACCCCATAGCACTGAAACTACAAATGGACAATGCACCCAGCTTGGAGTTTGTCCCTGAAAACAAGTACAATAGTAGGAAGGCAGGGTGGGTTTGTGCTGAGAAACCATGATGGTGTGTCTGCAAGGACATGCCTTCAAATGCCCCAAACTCCAGCGTCAAGCACCGTCCCTTTGTGTCCAGTCTTCCAAATGCTACTGCACATCCAGAACAGCTTGGAGGCAGGTCACCTAAGTCCACTTCAACTCTTATTTCTAAGTTGGCTGTAAATTGCTTCTCCTCAAAGACCATGATGAAGAAGAGATTAAATAAATGCAAAATAATTAAAGCTAACAAATCCTTAGAAATAGAAAAATACTGTATGGGCTGTTGTTTCAAGACATGAAACACGATATATATGTTTAAGAAGTGCAAAACCAGATGTGAGAGAGGGCTTGGCCATTGCTATTTGCTCAATGGACTTCTGGATGAAACTTCAGGAAGTTTTATTTTAATCTAGGTCCCTAGTAGAACTGGTTTTTCCATTCCAAGAGTTCTAAAGCACGCGCTGGTCTGCAGCCCAGTGATGTCACAAATCTATAGGGACAGAAAGCCATTCAGTGCTACGCAGGAAGGTCATGGTTTGGTCATGGAAGGTCAGTGTCATGGTTTAAGGTCAGGCTTGTCCAGCAAATCTATAACAGACATTCTCTATTAACCCCTCTCCCTTCTCAAATGGGAAGAGAAAGGGAATAAAAGAGAGAGACTTATAGATTAGAAAAGAAAACTAAAACAGCTTTAATGAAAATTATTAATAAAGTGAAATATTTATAAACATATACAAAACCAATATGGAACCCAGCCTCCCCTGGCAATTATGTCACCATCACCGCTGATGCTGTGGAGCAGGCACAGGGGAAGTCTCAGACTGGGCGCAGCAATACATGAGAGCTGGATTCAGGAGCTGGGTTCTAGAGCTGGGTTCAGGAAGACATGGATCAGGACTGAAGGCAGAACGGACAGAGTCCTCCTTGGATGCTGGCCATTGAAGGAGAGGCTTGATTCTTGTGATCCCTCAGCTTTATGTTGAATATGATGTATATGGGATGAAATCTGTTATTGGTCAGTTTAAGGTCACCTGTCCTGGCTGCTCATCCTCACAGATGTGACCTTTTACTTTCTGCACCCCCAACATCGCACACACTATCTAGCAGTGACCTTGATCTGCTCATCAGTCCTTGGTAGTCACTCCAAACATGGAGCATTCTCACTGCTAGAGGCAGACGCTGTCTGCAAAAACACACCATTAACTTCAGAAAGTGCAGTCACTGAGAAGAGACGGAGCTGAGAAGTAAAATCACTGCACAGAATTAGTTCTGTTCTAGCTCAGACCAGGACAGCCAGTACCATAAACAAGGAAGCAGCTTTTCCATGATAATGTCTCTGCACAACAACTCCTCCTTGTCATGTTCCTTGTAGTGCGATGTTCCTTTTGAAAAGCCAAAGAATGAATTGAACCCCTCTATGCCTGCCTAATTTCTTCCTCTGTTCTTATCTTGGATCTTCTGGTACCATTTCCATTTTCACAGCTAGAATTTGAAGTCAGTGTGTCTTTGTGATTCAGTCAGGTTTTAAATTTAATTTGCTCTGATAAATTTGACTGCAAAGGTTACAAGGAGGTGGAGCTTGGGCGGTGACACTGTGACTTCATGCTGGTGGAAATGCCTGGGTTTTGATAGCTCAGGGCTCTGCTCCAGCCAGGGGACCGGGTTTTGTGTAGTGATCGTAAGTGAAGAAAATGGAGAAATGGAACTGAGATCAATTCCTTAACCTCTCAGCTATTGATCATCATTTTAGAGGATTTTTTATGGAACTGTGCCTCTCAGTAGAAAATAAGAGCTAATTTTGAGTAATTGCCTTTCAGTACACAATTTCACTTTAATTATTGAGTTTTTGGAGACAGGGTTTCAAGGAGGAGAACAATTAGGAACACAGAAAGACTGTGTAGCAGAAAATGTCCAAAATATGTAAAAAAATACTGGTTCATTTACTGTTGAAATGTGAAGGCTTTTTCTTCCCTACCACTCCAAAAAATACCCACTTTTATCAGTATGTTTTTAAGTAAAATGGAAATATTTATGCTAGAATTAAAACAGCCAATGGTAAGCTGCGTATTTGGGAGTTAAAGTGAGAGCAAAATACAATATTTTAAGAACCAGCTGAGTGACAGTCCTGAATTAAACGAATTGACTCAGTCTAAGTATTGCTGAGGTGAAATGGGGAAAAATTAAATACGGGAAGGACCATCAGGTGGGCTTCTTCCAGATACCACTGAAAAAGAGCATCGGGATGTACAATATTTTAGTTCCCTCTAGGAAAAATTAGGTATTCTGCACCCAACACTGAGTACGTTAGTTACAATTAAGACTAAATAAAATACTAAAGTGGAAATAATGAATTTTTTCCTGAGTAATAGTACTAGATAAGTAGCTAAAATGTGACACCAAACAAGAACATCGGTTTCACTGAAGGCATCGTAAATATGACCACTCCCGTTTGCCCCACTGGAGACAAGCTGGTCCATGGGTCTGTTATACGGGTGGCCCAGGTATCCAAGGATTAGGTTAGGAAATATTTGCTCTTTGTTTCGTGTTACAGACCAATTCCCAACTGTTTTGATAGCATCGTGCTGTGTGGTCCAGGAGAAGAAGCTGTGCTTCAAAGGCAGCTTTCCTGCAAGTGAGAAACTGGTATATTTGACTCTTCCCTTTTATGCATTAACTTCAGTGGCCAAGGGGAGGTGCATTACGCTTTAGTTTGTGTCGTTGATAGCATCCATTTCTGCTGGCAAAGAAAAATTGATTTTATTGTCTACCCTCTATTAACAGCCCTCTGCGGTAGCAAGTATGTTAACAGAGAATCTAAAATACCTATTTCTTTGCTGTCTTCTCTCACCATCTACCCCAGCTCATGTTACTTTCACATGGCTGAAGGTCCCTGTTTAGTTTTGTTTCCTGATTTTCCTAGTGTAAATGCTCTGATTCAGACTCTGCAGTGCTCAGACTTTCAATACTTCTCCAATCTTCACTCTCAATATAAGGGTAGGGCTAATAAAAGATTTAGCACTTGCAGGTAGCTAGTATTTCAGGAGTCCAGCAGTGCACTCCCCCTTCCCCAAACTACTGGGGTCTAAGGGAGAAAACGCTCCCCAAAGCCATTGAGGTGTCACAGCTTGGATTAGGTATTTTTTGTCTTTATTAAAGTAGAATTAAATGGTATGTCATGGGCATGTGCGTTATAGAATCTATATACAGGGACTCTATCCAAAACCCATCAGATATTTCTGATTATCGCATTATAACCAAAGAAAACATCACAAAATATGGATTTGGGCAGAGAAATTGGCCTGTGGATTTAAACCCCAGCTTGCTTTGCTCCTGTGCTGCAGTTTACTTCCACCTCTGGTGAACCAGAATAGCGTTTTGTGGGGCTACATGATAATATAGGTGATGGAAACCATCCAAGTGAAAAACAAGGCTCATGGTGGCAGAAGAACATACACTCATGAGGGTTATTTAGTGGTATATCTGGCAGTTCAAGTGCACAGTTATCCCAATGCAACTGGAATAACTGTGAGTAGCAGGACTGGGTCAGGGTGAGGAGATGCTCAGCAGCTGCTTCTTTCTTCACCACCAAGGGCAGCGTCTGGGGGATGTCCCTGTCGTCACAGTGTGTTACACAACTGATGTCCTTTGATGGTGCTGAAGGTCTGTTCTTCCCTTGTGTATCATGTGCTGCCATTAATGAGATTTAGGACTGCACATCAAAAGAAGGCTGGTAACAGTAATGCTGATTTTCTAATGCATAAATATATATGTGCATGATAGATGGGTGGCTGATGTCTCCTGGAGAACCGTTTTGCTCAGTAGGGTTGATTCTCAAAGGCTTTTGTGGAGAGCCTTGTTATTCTGTCATCTGCTTTTGCTTGAGTTTTGGTTTTAAACTACCTTACAAGAAAAAAATTAACTACATTTTAAAAATTTAGTTCAATAAAACATAGTTAAAATCTACAAACGACAAGTTAAGAATAGGACTAATAATTTGTGTCATTGCCTGCATTAAGTATTAGTTTCAATCACATTGCTTCTTTTTGAAAGATGATCCCAAGGAAGCAGGATATAAGGTCACCTTGGTTTTGGATATTCAAACTCTGAACTGGAGTCTAGCTAAATGAAAACACGCACCCTCTAGAGATTTCCAGCATGCCAGCTTCAGGAGACAGACAGGTATGCCTTAAAAACAGCATCTTGGCTGTGGTACCAAATCAACTTTAAGTGAAAACTGCTTATTCCAGCACTTTACAAGGAAAAAGAAAAAAAAAAATTAAAAGCTAAAAAAAAAAAAAAAAGAGCCAAAAGGTCATGGTAGAAATGGGATAGAAATCAGAAATACAGTGTGGGAAAGGACACTTTAATTTACTGACTGGCTCTCTTTTCCTCTTTCTAGACATCTTGCAGCATTTTGTAGCTGCAGAGCTGTTAAACATTAGATAATCAAACCATTATTAGTTAGCACAGTATTTCCTGACCCCTCTCAGTTTGTTTTCAACTGTGCAGACCTCACTTTGCATTTTTCAGTCTGGCAGCTTAGAGACATTAAACTGTGGAGTCAGCAGAACTATCTGGAATTACCTCTGTTACCATTTGAAGAAAATGAAATTATCTTTAAGACGTAAACAGTTTCTAATTAAACTCTGAAGCTCTTTATGGTTCCAAACCAGCCTGAGCTGAGCTCTGCACAGAGACAGGCTTCTTTGTTGTCTTTTTCTTTTTTTAATAAAGTTGATATACTGATGTAATAAATTGCTTGTGACAGAGCTAGGTCTGTTGTGCCAGCAGTGCAACTGCTTTTTTTTTTTTTTAAATCTTAAGCAACATATCCCCATGCCCCAGTAATTCAGCACGTTGCATTCTGGTCCTTCCTTTAGTAGGAAACAGCCTCGAGATTACAGAATAGATTTATGTCAGTCTTTCACTTAACTCCAAGTAGCCCCGCGTCTGCAGTGCATTTGGTGTTCCTTTTTGTTAATAATTTCCATACATTACAGATATATTTAATTGTTGCAGTGAATAAGAGATGCGCTGGAGAATTAGTAGCGTTGGTTGACATACATTGCACGTTTCCCCGTCCTTTACAAGAGAGGGTCACTGTTAACAATTAGCACACAGAGCTATAGGGCAAGCCTTAAAAAAAAAAGTTATTGCTTTTTATTTTAGCTTAATCTTTCGCATTTCAATAGATCTACTGTTAGAACTGAAAATATTTGGCTTTTCTGGTGTATTCTAGAGGAGACCCAGTGCAGACTTACAGCATGCATTTTCTGTAAGTGAAGCTGACAAGGGGAGAGGTTACTTCTCAAATGAAAGCACATTTTACTTCTGCTGTGATTATTTATAGCAGATACTTAAGGACAAGTCGTGGTTTCTACTATGTGATGTATCCAGAGTGGGTACGGCTTTACTGGCTTGGATGCTGGTGTGGGAGAGCTCAGCTGCGTTTTGTCTTGTCAGTGTAATATCGGTAGAAAATATAGCTCTGTAAGGGACATTTTTCTCCTGCAGTGCTGCTATTGCCATGACCCATGAGAACAAATCATATAAGGACATTTCCCTTTATCTCAGCTTTCTGTTTCATCAAAAAAAAAACCAAAAACCCTTTGCAACCTGCAGGGATAAATCCGTAGCGCAGTGCACGGAGAATTAAGCACACGATGTCCAGTTTTAATTGGTGTTAATGAATTCCAAATTCCCTGAGTATAAACGGAAACATACCTTAAAGGGGATATTCTTAAGGTCGCATGAATGCTCCTTTTTGAACATGTGTTGTATGCCCTGAAGCACTTTAAGGAATTGATGTTGACTTGGAAGGCTGAATCACTGTAATTAAATGATGCCTACAGCTGCATTTGCCACAGTTGTCATGGGAATCACAGTCCTTTGTGTCTAGGATAGATGTGCAAAATGTTTAAAATTCAGAGGGGGAAGATGTCCATTCTACCCCGACAATTGCTTCCCGCAAAGTCATTCTTTTTCTTTTCAAATGTCAAAGCCTATTACAAAGTCCCGCATTTACTGTGGGATTTTTGTGGCAGAAATGCAGGTAGGCTCCATTTCAGCTTTTTAAAACTGAATATCACAGCCCCAGTGGTGAGATGAAGATAAGCAACCACTTATTTTAGTGTAAAGTCACTGAAAATAAAGAGGTGAAATAACACCGGTGTCCTAGGGAGCCTTTTTGGCTGCTTCTAACATAGCATGGAAATTGCCTTCATCTTCATCACTGATAATCTCCTGGCAGCCAACCAGCACTAGATGTGAAATCCAGGCTCCCTCAAAGTTGGTCAGAAGGCTCCTATGGACTTCAATAAGGCCAGGGTTTCATCAGGATACGTATAGATTCCTTTCGGAGTCTTTCATTCCTGTGAGTGAAAATTTTAATTTGCTCATTTAAGGATCCCTAAGTCTCAAATCATGACTGCATCCATTCTTTTCTCATGGCCTGAAATAATGATGACGTGCAATGTTGCAACTAGTTAGTTTATTTTCTTTGTTCAAGCCCTGTGAAAAAGGAAAGGGAAGCTAGAAAAAGTGATTCATTGTTATATTGATGAATTTGTCAATATTTTTTTTGCAAGAATTCCACTTTCGTTTGTCTGAGGTGATTTAGGTGATATGGGGTAAACTGTTTGTTTTTTTTTTTTCCTCAGGGCTTATCCTGGAGCAGAAGGGAAGGTGCAAATGCTGGGGGAATGCAGTCAGATTTTTAGCACTGTTATGCCTTACTTATCTTTCCTTTGGATCTTCTGAAAAGAAAAAAAAAAAAGATCCATGCTGATTGTAAGTCAGGTACTCCTGTCCTGAAGTCCTGATTTATTAAGAGACCAGGTAGTACAGATGTTAAGTGAAATCAATACGAGCCTGTCCTCCAGGCAGATACTCTTTCTAGCTTTTGGCAGGGCTCAGACATTTTTCTCCAGCACCCACATCTTGCTGATTGGCATTTCTGTACTCTTCATCCTCTTAACACTTCTGCTGTTGCTCTTTCCAGTGGGCATCTTCTTCACATGCTTTGTCCAGAAGGTTGCGTCCCCAGGCTCTTCTCCTTGGTCTGGGTTCCTTCTTGGGGGGTTTGGCCCGCCACAGAGTCCTCTTCCAGTAATTTGCTGTCATTTGCTCTGCTCACCTGAGGTACACGCTCATCCTCCCCCAAACCCATCTGCTGAGGCCAAGAACCAGCAGTGTGGCAGGTCTTTGAATGAAGCTTCCCACACAGATCAAAACAGCTGGGAGATGAACCGTATATGCTGCTTTTGTTCTTTAGGGTGCAGAATATCATGAGTTGCCTTTAGGATGTACACAGGCAGGACAGGAGCTTGTATTGGTGGAAGGGAGAACAGTCCATAAATTAATATCATGGGTTGATTTTTCTGTATTACACGCTGGGTTTGATATTCCCTTTTGTTTGCTCTGCTTAGGTTTTTGAAAAATGATTTTGTTCTTCTCCATCACCCAGACATGCTCTCTGTAAAGTCATCCTCTCAAAAGTGAGTTTCCAAAGTCTGATTTATTCCTTTTTCTCCCAGCCTGCTCCTGACCCATTTAAAAAACCAATTCCATTTTTTATCATGGGAGACGTTCAGAATTTTCTCTGCCTAAAACTGCCTAAATGACTACCAAAATAAGTGCCTAGAACAAAAGCTGATTGTAAAATCATAGTGGGAACTAAACAAAGTGTCATCTTCATGTAGAGCTGCCCTAGCATTTCAAGCCAGGTCAAATTCAGCCTTTAGTCTACCCAGATATCAGTACAAAGCGGATCTTCAGCAAGGCATTTTGAGCAGCAGGGTGGACCACTTGTCTTTATTTGCTTGTCACGTGCTGAGGATGTTGTGTTTTGTGTGACCGATTTAAACACAGGGCGTTCTACTTGTGCTGCTTCTTATCTAGCATTTCCTTCGTTGCCGGCAGCAGCTGGCAGGCACCGTCCTGCTTTTCTTTAGCCTGGGACCAGACCTGCCCTGCCCTTTTCATCCCTCCCTCTGCTTTTTGTTGCTTTTTGACTTTTCCTGTAGTCAGCATTGGATTAGCCTCAAATTCTAAGTGGTAGATTGTGAAACCTGAACTCTCAGCAATCCAGCGAATTTTTATTAATGAGGTAGTGGTCTAAAAGGAAACAGAGCAAACGATGAGCCAGAGGCAAATTCAAACTGATTACAGCTACTTTCCTTGGCTGTCTGGTTTCCAACAGGAAGAACAGTTGTCTCAGTTCAATTCCCATAGAGATTTTGCAATGCAGATGATTCCAGCATATAGTCAGAATACTGTCAGGATTGATGAATTGGGTTAGTGCTGTTTCACCCCAGAAATGGAAGTCACAATTGGCCTCTCCACCAGAAAAAAAACTTCTCTGACCGTACATTTGTCAAAGCAAAAGTAACTCCTAATAATGTTTTATATGGCAGTTTTGTGACCTCAGAAATATCGAGCCATGACAGGGTATACTGTATGAGGCCATTAAGTGTTGTTCTTTTGCAGAAAGTGCTTTTCTGAACCACCCAGCCATTTGTTCCATTGCTGCTTTCTGCCCTGAAGACCCACAGTCAGTAATATAAATCTACCTTTTTGAATACTTTGGGTAGTGAAATTTTCACCTTCAGTTTAATGGAAGAGGTCAAGTCTCAGCTGGGGCTGTGACAGTCCAGTCTAGGCACCTGAAGTGGGATTACTTGAGTGCGTTCTGGGAAGCTGCACTATTCCCGGGGCCAAATGAACAGGAACCTAAACCATTTGTGTGTGAGGTTTAAACATTTTCTTGGAAAGACTTTCTTTTCAAGAACCCTGGAAATTTCATTGTTAACACAACAAGCCATTGCCACTACACATCAATTAAATTAACCGCTAGTGTGACATATTCACAGTTATTTATTTGAAGTGTAAAAAAACTACCATGTAGTGAACGTGACAAAAGCTGCAGGAGAAATCTAGGCTTGTTTTTAAATCACTGACCATGAACTCAGACAGCAAGAGCTTTGATGTCACGTATAACTAAGTGGCCCAATTCCGTGCTCTACTTTATTGGTGCTCTAGGGATTAAAATTATAAAAGAGGAGCAAAAGAGTGAAAAATAGGCTGGAAAAATAAGTACGAGTTGTAAGACATCTAGTGCCTTTTGAAGCAAACTTCCCATTTCAATACTGTATATAAAAGCGCTCCATATTTTTAGCTAAATCCTTCCAATCCTGTAAAAAAAGGTGCATCCCATCAGCTCTGGGACTGGTGTCTGGTACAAAGCTCTGTCAGATGCTCCTTGCAAGGGCCTGCACATCTTCCAGGAGACCAAAGGGTCCTCCAAGTTACCCCCTCCTCCCAACTGTCCTGAGAATCTGCAGATAACTTCAAGGTCTCCCTTTATTGTGCTTGTGGGATTTACTTTAAAACTGTATTTGTGCCTTTCTCCCTCAAAAGCACTTAGAAGTGAAGACACTGTTTAAATAATACATTTTAAAGCCCTCCCATATTATGGCACTTGTCTAATTTTAAACAATTGCTATTAAAACCTGCGGTGTATGAAATCATGGGTAATGACAGAACTTGGTACATGAAGGGATCTGTAATATTTGAACACCTATTTCAATATCAGAGAAAAATGGATCTTATCTCCTCCTTAATACCTAGTTCTGTGAGGTTCTTTATGCTTACTAATTCATTAGCATACAGAATGTCTGAAGTGTCAAAAAATGTCATCTAATAGCAAATTCAGTTTTATTTTAGTAGGCTCATATCTCTTAGGAGACCATCATGAGTTGTTTTCAAGAGATGGAGAGCAGTAATAATAGTGTCTAGAAGGTTAAAAGCAAGTGGGATGCTTTTTAGTGGGAAAGAATTGTGTCAATTAGATCAGGATTTAGAGAAGGCTGGCAAAGTGTCATCGTTCCTTGACATCAACACCTCGGTGGGTCTGGAAACATTTATATCACTTGAGCTTCTATCTTCTAGAGGTTTATTCTTTTGTTGTTCTCTCAACTGCTGACATTTTTTTCCATGCAAAAATCACTTATACCTGAATTAACAAAAGCAGGGCTATCTCTATTTTGCAAGTTAAAAAAACCCCCATTCTTAGATTCCTATGTAAGAATGGGATATGCAGCAGAAAACCTACATATTCGTGCATGTCGTTCTGTATAGCCTGAACAGGAGGGAGCCCAAACTCACATCTTCTGCTTCCAACAAAAGGACCTGAGTCGCTCTGCTCCTCTTCTGTTGTAAACTAGCCACTGTGCAGCCAAAAATCAAGGATTTTGGAGGTTAAGGAGAGCAAGTATTCATATCTGTGAATCTCAAAGAGTCCTAGGGTCGAGACAGACACAGAGAGACATTGTGATGTTCAGTTCAGACAAGGTGTTGTCATGGAAAAGGTTGGAAATTCAGGTGCTTGACTGGTGAGATTTCTGACTCAGAGGGCTGGGACTCAGCACCTCTCTTGTCTTTGAGCACCTTTATGCTCTTAAAAAGCACGACTCATGCCTTAGCTGTTTCCAGATACAGCCCCTCACATGGCCTTGACTTTTCAAGCATTCTGAACAAAGCTTGGTCCTAGTTTTCCACACCTTTGGAAATTAGCTAGTCAACAGTTGTTTCAGTAAGTATGCTCCGGAAAATCAAAATGCCCTTTTAAAATTAATATAATCTCCAATTATCATATTACCTCAGGGAGGAAGGCCTGGTGCTACTTAATAGAGCTCTTTGGGGCTGTTGTGCATTTTAATTGCGTGAATAATTGTAAAACACTTCAGGGCCTTTTGGTAAAAGGCGCTCTATAAACATCGCTACAATGCTGAATAATCAGGTTGCAATATGAATTGGAATAAATGGACCCTATAAATAGATATCTAATTTTTATATACATATAATGTATATATACCACCATTTGGGAAGGAACAAAGCAAGTCCTGCAGTTCCTGAATAAGAAAAAACCCTGAGATTAGATAGCAGTAATAGTAATAATCAAAATATTAGTTTTCCAGATATTGTGAACCTGCAGTTTATCCTCCTGTGCGATGCACAGAGAATTGCCAGAAGCATTGATGGTGTTACCATTTTGGTGGTGCTTCCTGAGAAACAGCAAAATATCTTGTTTTATGGTGGAGGAACACGAAGGAGGTAGATCCAAGATACTAAAGAGTTAGGTGCCTGAAGATGTTGATGGACATGGTTTGGAGGAACCAAAGGAGTTTCACTTCAGGTGGCTTTCCTAAGGTATTGCTGCAATGCAGTGGTAGGGTTTGGAATGGAGTAAAGGTCTTCTGCAGCCCAAGTGGTGCCCCTCTAGGCATTTTCCAGATGGAGCAGTGGGAAAATCAGCAATGGGGAACATGGCAGAGCAGCCTCAGCAGTGGTATCGGTGCTGTTTGTAGCTGACCTGCTGCATCACCCTGCATGAATCAGTAGGCACTCTGTTCCTCCTGAAAGCTTTGGCTGTCTGGTCTCTTAAGATTGTAATTTTCTGGGGCAGTGACTCTCTGTTTCTGCACTTGTACTCTCTTGTTATTCAGCCCATTAGGAGAGTGAATGCCTCTGAAATGGAGATGATGAGGAAAAAAAAAGAAAGCCAGCACAATGTTGGGTTGCATCAACCAGGGCATGACCAGCAGAGATAAAGAGTCATTATCCCACTCTACCCAGTGCTTGTGAGGCCACCCCTGGAATACTGAGTTCAGTTTTAGTCCCTGATATACAAAAAAGCTGTGGACAGGCTGGAGAGGGTCCAGAGAAGGGCCACAAGGATGATCCAAGGACTGGGAAGCTGCTATATGAGGAAAGGCTGGGAGAACTGGGTTTGTTCAGCCTTGAGGAGGGAAGGCTCAGGGGAGACCTTATCACCATCTTCCAGTATTTAAAGGGGGGCTACAAAGAAGATGGAGACTCCCATTTTTAGAAGGACCCCCATGGAAAGATGAGGGGTAATGCATACAAATTACTCCTGGGGAGATTCCAACTGAACACTAGAGGAAAAATTTTCACAATGAGAACAACCAGCCATTGGAATCACCTCCCCAGGGAAGCGGTGGAGTCTCCAACGTGGGACACCTTTAAGATTCAGCTGGACAGGTGCTGGGCCAATTTGTCTAGACTGTGCTTTTACCAACAAAGGTTGGACCAGCTGATCCTTGAGATCCCTTCCAACACGGTATTCTGTGATTCTGTGAAGTTTTATCATTCATGTAAAAAAAGCCTATGCTCGGAAAAGCAGAGCTAGTACAAAGAACTCTGTTCTTAAAAGGTACTTGACACAGTGATGATGCCACTTCACTTAGTTGGTGAAAAGAGTCATCTAATACAGGCTAAATGCAAAACGACATAAAGGAAACTGGCATTTGAATGGCTTGAGTGCTTGAAATAAAAATGAATGGGACAAGACTGGACTCTATTTCTAAAGGAATCAATTACCAGGCATCCTCTTACTACTGTGAAGCTCTCATTTACAGGAGCAGTCAAAGCTATTTTTGCTGGGAACTCAGATATTCATTGCTCAAGACTAAGTGCATCTTTTAAGCACCAAGGATACACTGAGGAATGCTGTGGAATCAGAAGGGATAGAAAGACTGACATTATTTTCGTGGCGGTAAACCCACTGAAGAGACTGCTGTAGTGCTGGGCATGATTCGAGTCCTGTAGAGTTGTACCCACAGCCAGAATGGTTTGACAAAATGATCCATTGTGTAGTAAAGCTACAGATCCAAACAGTGTAGAAAATGTGTGGGCTATTCAGCATCTTAGAATAGGAGTTAGGTTGGACTAAAGTTTCCTTTCTCTTCCCAACTGCAGAAAAATAAGGATCTGTAAAAGAAAATGTCTTGAGTGAAGAGTAATGGAAAATGCTGGTTGCTAATGATTTTTTTTACCTCTGGAAGGTTCTCCAATGGCCCATATGAGCTGGTAGCTGTGGGTTTTTTCCAATAGGATAAGTATCTAAGTTACCACAGAAAGCAGAAATATCTCTAGCGTGTTACTGAAATCTTGGAGACGGTGCAAGGACTGACTTTACTGTGAAGACCCCATTCCCTTTTCTCACCCAAAGGTGGTCCTTCCAGGTGAGGTCTGAAGCCTCTTAACAGGGTAGTGTGAGGAAGCTTGCTGCATTTGTTCAGAGCATGAGTTTTGTCCACATGACCATTACTTTATCATTTTTTACAAGCTCCAGATTCACTTAAACATCATGTTTAATGCTACTGACATCTGATATCTGTAGCTTCCCTTCCCATCTGCCAGGGATTTCATGCTTTTGATGAAACAGCTTTAAAATTGCAAAGACAGCCAAAATGCAGCCTAAAATCACAGTGATCAAATACTGTGGCTGTTACATGGGATTTTTTTTTTTTTTTTGCTAAAAAAATGAAGAACGGTTGTGTGTCAGAATATCATGGTATTAAAGATCAGTTATGTTGCCATTGAAATACCAACTGGCATCAATTGATGTGGGATCTTCTCTAGCATGGTGTGGTTACCCTTCAGTTGTTCTCTGTTTCCACTTGTTGGGTTCATCTCTGGTTTTGTATTGCTTTATTTTGGGCTTACTTGGTAAAGAAAAAGTATTTTCAGGAAATTTGATCAAATAACATGTGCTGCACTGATGTCAGCTGAGGAAATAAGTGTCAAGAGCAGGAAAAGCCAGAAGATGAATGGATCTCTTATTTCAAAATAGGAAACAGCTTGAAGTTCCTCTGGGGGGAAACAGAAACCTCATTCATTGACAATGACATTATTTCACCTTTGGTACAGAGTAAGGATTCTGTTCTCCCAGTAATGGACACACACATCTCACATTCATGCAAATGGACCTGAGCATTCATGGATACAAAGGAACTGCCCTAAAATATTGACAGTTTTGATTGGTGAGCTATTCTCATGATCTGTGTCTGGCTGAGACACATGGCATGGGGAAAAATGAGTTACTTGTGTTCCTGAGTTGATTTTGGTCTGTGTAAGGTATGTATGTCTCCCTGTCTCATCTCAGTGGATATCAAAGTAAAGCTGTGTCACTGAAGGATCTTGCCTAGATGATGCAGTATTCATTTATTCATACTTTGATATGAGGATCGTGTCTGATCAAGCGCTCATATATTTTGTGCGGGGTTTATCAGTCAGATGTATTTGGGTTGCTTCAGTTTTTCCTGGTGTTTGATAATAGTGTACATCCATCTACTTGTTCATAGTCACGTACGCCAAGTTCTGTGAGGTTTTTTTTTTCCAATTAGACTAGGGCAGGACTTTGCGGTATCCTGTTAAGAACACCTCCAATTGCTCAATATAAAATGGTCAGTAGGAGGTTTCCCAAGTGCCTTTATTTTCTGTTCCATTACTCCGAGAACCTTCCCTGTTTTCCCTTGGGGCCCAGAGCTGCAGCTAACAGCCTGACTCTTACCTCACGCTATTCTGAAATGCCTTTATTTATCTTAGACTGTCATTTTGCCTAAACATTTATGTTTTCCAGAAATCAACTTTTTACATGGAGATGCCTATTAACTTTCTGAAGTCATATGTCAGTGAGTCACAGAACTGTTTAGTTTAACTAGACAAGCCCTATAGTGATACATGAAAATAATTTTCTTCTTCAGAGTCATGTTGATGTTCTTTTCCAATGAGCAGGCCGTGTTATGGCAAAAGAATCTGTAAAAGAGGTAATTTTAAATAGGCACAAAATGAATTCTGTTTGGTAAAGTACCCCTGACCTTTCTAGAAGATCCTAATTCACCTCTCTATGTCAGCATAGGAAGATCTATTGCATTTATAATTGCCAAAGTTTATTTTTTTAAATAGAAATGATCATCTTCTGATGCCTATAGGCATCATCATTCACAAAGCAAGCTTTTAATTTCAGGCTATTAGAAACACCAGTAGATTAATCGAAGTCCGAAGTTCAGCAGCGGAGTACTTCCATCCATTATTTTGCTTGTCAGTAAAGACTGTGCCCTAATAACATGAGTGATACAAAGCATTTAGTGAATAAAGTCCAGTCATCCTCAGGCCGACTCCCCAGGCTGCCATAAAGTTGAATTACAGCTGGACCACGGAGCAGCAGTGATGAAGGTACCACATCTCAGGGGAGATGCTGCTTTATGACCTGGTTGTGATACAGATGCAACATAACCATGTGCACATCTCGGTGCAGAGAGGGCACAGCAGACTTCAGGACGTGACACCAGTGGTCAGATCCAGGTGCCACTTTGTCTCCTATCTGCGAGTCAAACTGCGAATGTTCGTTAGTAAAAAAAAGTCCTCCAGCAGAAAACCACAGATTATCCGGCGGTGTTTGCAGAGCATTTTGCTAACGTGGTCTATGTGTTTTGCCAAAGAATTTAAAGCCACTTTGTGCCTGCACAGCAGGGCCAAATCCTGCTCTCAGCAGTGTGAATTCAAAATCTGGGTATTTCAGTACTGTCTTTACGGATTTAAAGTAAGAACTTCATTTGCTTATCACGCAGTTCCCAAGCTCAACTTTGGTAATTCCAGAAGCAGGCTCTTACCAAGTACCTTGGTGGTTTTCTCTATTTTTTTTAACCTGAAAAAAGCAGGAAGTTTGCCATACTGCAGAGCAAGGTGAATGAATTTGCCATTTGAAGCTAAATTTTCCAAGAAGGATTAGGATGCTTTGCAGTCCTGTAAATGCAGGAATCCTCCTTGCAAGCCCAGCATTTCCTTAGGATCACAATAAAAATTTGCTTTATAGCTACACATGCAAAAGCAGAAGAAACTCCAAACACAAATGCTTCCAGTCCTTAACAGCAGCTACAAATTTAAGTGAAAATGATGGAAATACCCTTACTTATAGTCCAAAATTAGGAAAAATTTTTTTTTTTACCGTGATTTGCTATGTCACTATCCTATGTTAAAAGGTTAAAGACAAATGAACACAGTCTTCTAAGTTCTTCACTCTGAGGGTGGCGAGACACTGGAACAGGTTACCCAGATAATTTGTCGATGCTCCATCCCTGGAGGTGTTCAAGGCCAGGTTGGATGGGGCCTTGAGCAACCTGGTCTAGTGGGAGGTGTCCCTGCCATGGCAGGGGGGGTTGGAATTAGATGGTCTTTAAGCTCCCTTCCAACCTATACAATTCTATGATTCTATGATTCTTGTTTGTGCAAGAATCGATGGTTCTTTTTTTTTGCTAAAAAGTCACCAGCATGACAGGAGAGAGAGGTTTTCATCTGATAATACTACCTCTTTTCTTTTTGTCTCCATGTATTTGTCTTCTAGCTATCCCTTTCCCATGGTGTTCAGTAGCTGCAGTAGAAAAGACCTGGAAAACAGCCTGGAAAAAGGAGTGGGAATGTGTCTGTTCAACTTGCCTGAAGTCAAGGAGTCCTTTGGTGGCCAGAAGTGTGGGAATGGATATGTGGAAGAAGGCGAGGAGTGCGACTGCGGGGAGCCTGATGTAAGACACCACTTGAGAATTACTGCTCACCTCCCATCCGCAGGTTTTTAACAGTAAAGGATTGGTTTGGCATATTTAATGCTGTGTGGTGTAGAAGAAAACTCTCCCTTCTCTGCTTCTATCTTATCAGCTTAAACCTCAGAGTCCTCAGGAATGTAGACAGTTTCTCCTTGACTTGCATTTGAGTTGATGAAGTTCAAGCAGGGTGTGCTTGATTAAGAATGTGCTCAACTCACCATTAGAGAACAAATTCTTTCATGGTTTATCCAACAGACTAATCAGGACTAACTATCCTGTTTCTAACAACACAAATTCCTTTAATACTAGCTAATAAGTCAAACTTAAAATAAATTTGTTAATATTGCTCAAACTTCTCAAGCTACCATGCATTAATTGAAGGTTTGTTTCCATATATGAGAAACCACTCATATACTAATCTAGGTCGATATATAAATATTATATATTAATATTACATATAGAAATTAGTATTGGCTAGGTATTTTTTCACTGCAGCCAGCTTCAGTTTGTAGGTACCAGACCTTTCACTCCTTCACTGTGAGATTTTTCTTTGCTGCTAGCCAATTACCTTACTAACAGAAATAGCCTTTATTGCCTCCCCAAAAGATTGCTACTACTTCCAAGATCATTCCATTTAGTCTTGTGAATGTGTCAGAGGACTGCTCAGATCAGGAGGAGATAGGCAAAACCTGGGGGTCAAATAATATCCGAGCCAACATTTGTATCCCTTTGGCATCCCATGCTCATTGGCTGTACTGAACTTTCCTCAGAATATCTGAATTAAATATATCAGCAGATGAGGGATTTGTTTCCTGTGATAAATACAGTTGTGCAGACAAAACAGATCAGGGCAGTTAAACCAGCAAGATATTGCTGTATCCTGTCTCTGCAGTGGATTGGATTTACACAAGCCATAAGGATTTCCTGACAGTTCACTCATTCTTCAGGGTAACAAGGTTGGAGGAAGCAGGCTTATCTTCTTTTTTGAAGTCAATAGAGTGCAAGCAGCTTGCAAATGTCTTCCTAACCCAGTTATCTTTCTCATTTTCACTTTTGAATGTTAGCGATACCTTTTCATGTCAAAGCCACTTAACGTCAGTGAGCACTGCCTTGATTTGCCTCTTCTTTCTATGTTTTTCCTTTTTAATTGTGTTGGAAAACTGCAGCCCAGGCCCGATTAAATTAATTTGTAAATTACTGCTATAATCTGAGTGGTACCAAAAAAACCCGTTAGATTAATAATTCATCGCCCAGTCATTGATACCAGCTGAGGTTTATCAATAGCGTTGCAGTATTTTACGGCACGGAAATCTGCACAATAGCATGTGCTGGTTGTATTTTATCGGCAATCAGAATTGAGTAACAGTCTGAATATGTAGATGTAGGTGGTTGGTAGGGATATTTCTCCTTTAAGTGAAATATTAGCCCCAGGTTGAGGCCTATGCTCACTGGCATTCCATAGCTGTAGGACAGCGATGGATTCATGAGGATGGGGAGTCATGACTGTAGTGCATCTCCCCCCTTTCTGACAACCCTGGAAATGCTAAGGCAGTAGGGACTGTTTGAGCACCTCCATGCACAATATGGTCTCATGTGCATCAGGCACCGGTCATCTTCTTGAACATGCCAACCACCCAGCCAAGAGTGCAAGACCTGACCAAGGACGGATGATATTACCAGTTAAGCTCCAACTTCATTTTGGATTATATTGTAAAAGATGTCTGACCTGCTACAGTGTCTGTAGGAGGAGGGTTAAAGTGGATTAGACAAGGAAAGATAGAAGAGGGTGGAAAAAAGAAAATTTTAAAACCCTTTGGTCCCTGAGTACTGAAAGGAGACAAATGTGCCTAATTTTATAAAGGCCTGCAAGGGGGATCAGAAAACTACAAATTGGTAAATCAGAAGTCAGACAAATTACTTCCAAATATAATTAAGAGCTAGTTCCTCAATGGATGTGACATGCCAGGGACGAGTCAACACAGCTTTTGTGCCAGGAAATCTTGTCTTACAAACCTATCACAGTGCTGTGAAGGACTTAACAAGTGCATGGAGAGGGACAATGCAGTTAATGTGGTTAAACCTGGTAGGAGCTCAGAGAGGCTTCAGACCAAAGCCTTTCAGTGAAGCCTCTTTAGGAGACTAAGCAGCTGTAGGACAAGAGAATATTCCATGGGCAAAAGATGGGACATGCAACTAGGTATAAATCATCCAATTTATGCAGTGGAAGGAAATCTGGTGTGATGTATCCATGAGATGTGTCCTGGCGACTACACAATTCAGCATATTCATAAGCAGCCTGGGAAGAAAAATAGTCTTGAATTTGCTGCTGATGTTAGCTAGGATGGTAGAGATGAAAGCTGGCTCTGAAGAACTGCAGAGGAACCTTCTGAGACAGCTGGGCTGGGCATTAATGTGACAAATGGAACTCAGTGCGGAGTGATGCACATTCCAAATATCACATATAAGATGATGGACTCTGAGCTGACTCTAACCATAGAGGAACAAGACTCCATATTGCAATAAATAGTCTCATGAAAATGTCAGCTCCGTGCTCAAGAATGGTCTAAAAGGTAAATAGGCTGTTAGAAATTACTAAGGAAGAAATAGGAAAACAAAACAAAGCACCAGTAAGCCTCTATAAATCTGCAGCATGCTGCATCTCAAACTGCATGTGCAGTGCTTCCCTGCCCCTCCCTGATCTCAGGAAGGATAAAGGAGAATGAAAAAGGTTGAAAAAAAAAAAAAAGGCAATAAGGTGGTTCAAAGTTTTGGAGGGGCTCTTGCTGGAAAAGAAGAAAATGAAGGAAAATGCAACAGAAGCTGATAAAAACCGTGAGTGAAATGGAAAGAGCGAGTGATTGCCCCCCGACAAGAACTCTGCGAATGAAGTTAGAAAATGGCAGGTTTCAAACAAGCAGAAGGAGCTGCTCCCTAGATTGTGTCGATTACTTGTGAGTTCCCTTCCACTGAATGGTAGATGTGTAAAAATGCCCCTGGAGCCAAGGGAAAGCTGAGGGACTAGGGAAGGTATCATGTACATGTGTCCCTGTTCCTGTCCTTAGGCATTTTCTGCTGGCTGCTGGCAGGGGGACGCAAGGCTAGAAGGGTTATAGGCTGACCATTGAGGTCTATCTTGTGATCCTAGAAAAGCAGGGTCGAAAACAAGATGTCCTGTCTACAGTACCCAACATCACATGGCTGATGCTAGAATTGCTGTTGTGTTTGTCTGAGATCCTCTGATGAGCCCAGGAGGCCTACGCCGAGAAAGCCACCTCCCATGATTGCTATTGTCACTAATAATAGCTAATAATAATAAACTACAACACAGCAGCAGTTTTGGGTGGCAGCCCCCAGCCTCCAAAAGCCTTGTGAGCCTTTTCTGTTTGCTTGCCTATTTGCATTACAACCATTCCTGACAATTTAACAGCCCAGGAACAAAAACTATTTACCAAGCTCGTTCCCTACAATGAGAAATAAGTGAGTGAGCAGTTGGAAATTTCAGAGGCTGCAGTAACATCATTCAAAGAGCTGTGTCTTTATCCCAAGCGGTCTGTGGAATGCCGATTGCTTTCCACGGCTGGCAGCTGTAGGGCCAGATGAGGGGGTACAGGAGCTGACTGTTTCAGAAGTACTTTAATTGGACTGACATTGCTTTCCTGCACTCTGCTTTTCTCAGATTGCTATTGAGGTGAATTTTTAAGATGTGCTTCTGCGCGTCGGAACATTACTTCTTAAATACAGCAGCTGCACAGAAATATTTGCGTAGCCTGCTGCCTTCCGGCATGCTCGAAAATAGGTGCAGGAAGTTGTTCCGCTGCTTCACCGTTAGCTTCGTATATTCAGGCAGATATTATCTAAGCAAACAGTGAAAAGCTGAGAATCATTTTGCTCTTTATTTTGCGAGTGGAGTGGTAGCCCTGTCTTCCAGTTGGAAAGCGTTCTGAAAGCTAATAAAGTAACAAGAGGCTGTGAATATCATTCTAAGCCGCTCATTTTTCCTGTGTTCCCTATACTGTTAGTGATCCCTTGTTAAGTCAAACTGACTTAACGCAGCTGAGGAGCAATTTTATCTGCTGGTATTTTTGTTAGAGAGATGAGATTCCAGCGCAGCTGATGTAACTCGCAGCTTTTGAGCATAGTCTTGGAAAAACAAATCCATTATTTTCTGAAACTTCTTACTAGCTCATTCTACTGAGAATAAAGTTTGCGAAAGCCCGCAGATGCCACCATCTAATCCCTAAGTGTGAAATTGGGATGTAACAGAATGCAATTCATACTCATTTCGTTTCTCAAAGCTCTATTATTGGCATACCCTGATAAGAGATTACATGGAATAGTGTCATCATCTTTCTTTGTGGCAGCCACCAGGCTCCATGCAATACAGAAGTCTGGTAGGCAACCGTCACAAAATAGAGCTCTAGCTGTGAGGCTCAGTAACTGCCACCTGTCCTCACTGGAGGTGACGGAATAATTCCACTGATTTGGGGGGGAAATAAAGCACCCTGCTACTGTATCAGGATTGCTATCAGCATACTTAAGTTGTTTGTGATATTTGGGATTAGATTCACAGCTAGAATTGTAGAATCATTATGGTTGTAAAAGACCTCTAAGAACAAGTCCAACCATCAACCCAACACTGCCAGGACCAATAGACCATGTCCTGAAGTGCCACAGCTACTTGTTTTTTGAACACCTCCAAGGATGGTGACTCCACCACTGCCCGAGGCAGCCTGTTCCAATGCTTAATCACTCTTTCAGTAAAGAAATTTTTCCTAATATCCAACCTAAACCTCCCCTGGCGCAACTTGAGGCCATTTCCTCAAGAATAAACCAGCCTTCCTCAATGACTTCTCTGGTTTTACCGCAATTATTGCTCTTGTTGGATCTAAGGGCAGACAAGACTGTTTGGATCAAATCGTAGAATTTCATGTATAATTCATTATTTCATGCCTAGCTTTTCTTGGCGGAGCTATAGGCAGCCTCTTGATTTACAGCTCTTTGTGACTGAAAGTTGTCTGCTCTAAATTTATCCTCCATCTAGGAATGTACAAACCGGTGCTGTAATGCAACGACCTGTACTTTGAAACCGGGAGCAGTGTGTGCACATGGACTTTGCTGCGAAGACTGCCAGGTGAACGAAGGGAAACGTTTCTTACCTGTGCGGGGTGGGCAGAATTCCACAGTCTTCCCAACTGCAGAGCAGTAAGCAAGGCTGGAGAACAAGCAAATTGGTATCATTAAGCATTAAGATGCATTTCGTCTAAGCAATTCCAAAAATTCTCAAATTGTAACAGTTAGTGAAGGACCAGATGGACAGATTTTGATTTTTATTTTAATGGTGTCTTTGCTATTTGTAACCACTTCATTTGCTCATGGCAAACTTCTTTTTCGTGAACTTTTATATGCTTGGATTTTTTTAATGAACTTTTATATGCTTGGATTTTTTTCATGCTGATATGGATATGGAGCTCCGGCAAACAGTTATTAAATGCTGGATGCTCTTTTTATGGGAAGACTCTTAAAATATTAATTCTATCAACAGCATATATATTTTAATGGCAGATCATCAGCTCTTGTGGACTTGTAACATACTATAAAAAGCCAACTTGCTGCAGGCACTTACCTTATTGAATTCTCAGACCCTCTCTTGCATAGGGGCTAATAAAGCATTCAGCAAGTTTCCATTGTGTCTGTGGCAGCCATCTGCCTAAAAGCTCCGTAGCAGCAACCTAGCAGAACAGCTAGCAAACGCTTTTCAGCAAAATCAATCTTCTTGTCTTTCTGCTTTTTACCAAAGGCACTATGGTGATGCAGTTAAAAGTCAGTCCTGCTCCCAGAGCACACCCATCTTTTGTGGTTGATACATGAGCGTTCAGACCGCCATGTTCCACCACTCCCTATGAGTTGCCTTAAGCTCTGGAAAAAATGTTGTTATCCAGGGAAATCAGGATAGGAACAATTGCACGGGCTAGTTGTATAAATACATCGAAGATCTTGATGTCCGTGGAAAATGGGACCTCCCCAAAATGAAGGAAATGTACCTCCATCCCAGCGAGCTGAATCCAGAGTCAGATGGGACTCTGAGAGTCATAACATAACACATAGAATCATAGAATCATTTTGGTTGGAGGAGACCTTTAAAATCATCAAGTCCAACCATTAACCCAGCACTACCAGGTCACCACTAAACCATGTCCCTCAGCACCACATCTCCACAGCTTTGAATCCCCTCCAGGGATGGGGACTCCACCACTGCTCTGGGCAGCCCCCCTTTTGGTGAAGAAATTTTTTTCATAATGCCAACCTAAACTTCCCCTGGCACAACTTGAGGCTGTTTCCTCTTGTCTTATCATTTGTTACTTAGGAGAACAGGCCTGCACACACCACTCTACAACCTCCTTTCAGGGAGTTGATGAGAGCAAGAAGGTCTCCCCTGGGCCACCTTTTCTTCAGACTAATTAAACACATAACATAATGTCCCATGATCAGCTGGTTGCCCTGGTCACTACTGGTTTTTATGGCCATATGGATGAAAAGGTTTCTGGTCCGACTTTTGGTCAGAGCATCCTTTGCAGTAGAGCCCCAACTGTCTCTGTGCCTGTGTGTTGAGGCACGACAGCAGGAGGCATGCAGGAAACTTTGGTTCATAATTGAAAACTAGCAAAAGGCTGGATTTACCTTCTGACCTGAGCCATGTTTGCAGCTGCAAGTTGAGTTTGGCCCTCCTTCCTGCCCAACCCTCCGCAACATATGTCCAATAAATGTATTTAATGAGCTGCGTAATCCTTACACTGTCCTCTGCGGTCAGCTGGTGCAGAGCCAGCGGACAAAGCTGTCGGCGCACTGCACGGGTTCCACCACTGCGTAACTTGGGTTGATTGGAATTACAGCAGCTCAGGGGTTCTGTTTGTTTTGCAGTTGAAACCAGCGGGGATTTCTTGCCGGGAGTCAAGTAATTCCTGTGACCTGCCAGAGTTCTGCACAGGAGCCAGCCCTCACTGCCCAGCGAACGTGTACCTGCACGACGGGCACGCCTGCCACAGGGTGGATGGCTATTGCTACAATGGCATATGCCAGACCCACGAGCAGCAGTGCATCACCCTCTGGGGCCAAGGTGAGTTTGACAACCAGGAGATCTGTTTGTGATATCAACTTTAAAAAAAAAAAAAAAAAGCAAGCCTGTGATTTGGGGGAATTTTATACAGAGCCAATCTCTACCTATTCTGTTCTGAAATGGAGAACTGAATGATGAGAGAACCGTTTTGTGATGCGTTTTATCCTTGAATTGCAGTTGTGTTCATTTCTTGCAGCAGGAGGTAGAGAGCAACAGTAACGAGGTTCACTCCACAATGCTGCTGCAAATGGCTGGGTGAACTTAGGCAAATCATTTAATAATGACTTTGCTATGGCCTTACGTCATCCTGCAAAGTACTGGCCACTCTTGACAGGTTGAAATCACCTCCCTATTCAGACTGGTATGTAAGCTTCCTTCTGTGCTCTAAGTGGCTCATCTGCAAAATATATATCATCATAGGATCATAAGATGTTGGAAAGGACCTCAAAGATCATCCAGTTCCAACCCCTCTGCCATGGCAGGGACACCTCCCACTAGACCAGGTTGCTCCAAGCCCCATCCAGCCTGGCCTTGAACACCTCCAGGGAGGTGGCATCAATATATATCTGTGTGCGTCCCAAAACAGAGTTCAATATTTGACATTAACATAGAATTCTTGTATCATGGTGTGTATTTTATTAACTGGCCTTACCCTGTCAGCCTGCCTCCTGACAGTGCTCTTAGCAGAGCATGCAGTCAAGCAGAAAGATATTTTATTCTCCCATGGGAATTGACATAACTTTTTTTAAAAATCCAGTACCATGAGTTCTTGGATTATCCCAAATAGACAATATCACAGGAAAGCTGTTTACCTTTCTGTAATGTGCTGTGGCCCTTCCACTGAAATGCCAGTAATAAAACAGCATTTTGCTATTGGCTCCTGCATCGCTGGGGACATGTCATGGCTTCTTCAGCATCTCACCCCTGCTCTCAGATAGGAAAGCCTCTTTTACCTCTTCTAAAGAGTAGCATTATTTAGAGCTAGATTTAATTATTTCTTTTAAACTAACTTTTTCAGCTCACTAAGCAACTATCAATTTAGTATCTCTCTGCCTTCAAGTCTCTTTCAAAACCCATATATCAATATAATGACACACATATGTTTCCCTTAGTCAAAGCCTTCATCAGAAGGCCAGTGAGGGATTTATCTGTTATCTTCACAGGGACTTGGGCCATTCACAATTTGGGTTTTAAAGAGCGTTAAAGCATCCCAAGAAATAAAGCCACTGATACAGGTGACAGGTTAGCTTGGTCAGGTGGCTACAAGAACATGTTAGAGGAGTTCCAGTTTAAAATGAAACTCCTCACATGAAACAAACCTTGCATCTGATGTCCTCCGAATCCCACTCGCGTCGTAGAGTTAATATGAGCTCATAGAGGCATGTACAATTATAGCCTCCAGTCTTAGTCATACTGGGATTTTTAATCCCCTGGATACAGAGACATTTTCTCTTGTATAAAGCAAAATCTCCTCTGAACCACTTTCCCATGCCATGGAAAGTTACTCAGTCAGACTGTTAATAATTTCAGTTGCTGAGAAAAATTCAGCTAAAGGTCAGGGAGCTGAATTGCTGCAGCTCCCTTGCCAGGTCTGTTTCCTAAGGCAGTAAGTCCTCCAAATCCCCTGGGCTCCCTTAATTCTTTCTTGTCTTCCTTCTTGGGACTATTCCATATGGGCACTGCTGTGCCTGGAGTCTCCAGTGGTCAAAGCTATGGGGGTCTGCTTATGAGAAAGACAAGTCTGTCAAGAACTGAGTTCAAAGAGACTTGAACTGGAATATCCTTAAATAAGGGGAATACCCAACCATAAAGATTTTTTAAAAGGAGGATGGGACCTTACCAAACCTGAACTGAAAAGCTTAATTCTTACCACATTTTTGGAAGTATAAACGAGAAAACATGGCAAAAAAGGAAACCTTCAAACAGTGTAGCAATCAGGTTCAAGAAAAACGAAGGCCTATATTCTGGAATTAAAGACTAGGGATGTGAACATCCACCACCTGATCACACTTCCATCTGGTCAGAATATGAGCTGGCAGGTACAGGGCGGTATAGGAAGAGGGCCAGGTGGGCCATGGAGTTGGAAAAATATCATGGCACAGATGAAAAAAACGTTCAGTCTAAGCTTGCTTGCAGCAGAGAGAGAGACTTGACATTCTAAGATGTTGTCTCTGGACTTCATATCATAAAGAGGCATTTGAACCTTTTACCAGGTCATTGTCACTGATTAGAACTGATTTTAACAACAGTGTGTGTTGGAATGAAGCAGCAGTTGTGTGTATTTCAGGGAAAAATTCTATACCTTAAAGAAAAAACAGATCATAATTCACTCACATTCATTCCTTTTTTTCTTCCTCCCAGTAGGAGAAACCCATGCAGAACAAAACACAAGAACTTTTCTTTAAATAGTATTCAGTACATTGAGTTCCTTATCAGCCTTATCCTTATCAACCTTATCCTTATTCATCAGGTTACGGATGTCCAGTGGCCCAATGATAAATGCCAATCTTAATATTTTTAGATCTAGTTAAAGAAAAATGATGAGCCCTGTCAGAGCATGTTTACATTAGGCTGAGCAACAGGAACCTCTTTCCAGAAAGAAGCATGTGCATGTCTTTGTTTTGGTTTGGTTGTTTATTACTTCCAACAGATGAATTCAAATCAAATAGAGGAATATTTTTGCTCTTCCCTATCTGCAAGAGCATGGAAAGCTTGGCATGAAAGAGGGGAGGAGAACTTGAGGACAGTCTCTGAAAATAGCCTTAAATTCCTCTTAAAGACCAAGATCATTCCAGTTTGCTCCCAGAACACACAAATTTCTCAATTCTCTCTCTCTCACCTCAGCTGATGTCATATTTCTTTTTAAGGAGCAATGTGCATGAGCTGCTTGTGACCTCTTTTGTTTCATCTTCAGAAATACCAAATTGCACTGATCTGACCTATTGATAGTGGCGTGAGTGAGAGATCTGTCAATAGCAACGCACTTGTGTAGAGGCTGGTGCTCCATCGGCATTTCCCAGGTGCACACCCAGAGAGCTGCTTAAGAGAGAGGAATTATTGGTTATCATGGAATAGAAGATTCTCAGCTTTAGACTCAAGGCTTTTTCTATATGGACAAGAAAATAATGCTTCGGGAAGGAAAGGAGGCGTTTGTCACTGTTTGTTTTCCTGCATTTCACCGAGAGGGGAAAAAAAATCAAAGATTTTGGGGAGCCAACAGCAGGCGTTGACTTAATAATTAAAACATACTTAAATTTCTTGCATAGACATGGCCATTTGTTCAGGCAGGAAGGATCTTAATTTTAATGTCAAAATTTGTTACAAAGGCCTGTCACTGAAGTAAGAGCTTTGAAGTTTTTTTCCAGGTACAACCCTATAGGTAAAATGGATGAGCTTCCCATCCCAGATAACTGGGAACCATTGCTAACTTTTTTTTTGCCAAAATACTCATTCATCTAAGCACTATAAAGATTTGCCGGTAAAAATCATACTCATTTATCCAAGCACTGTAAAGATTTGTCCGTAAAAATCAAACTATTTTGAGCATCATAGATTTATGTCCAGGCCATAAATGTGGAAGGCATTAAGCTGTCCTCTCAGAGGCAGTGAGAACTGGAAAACTCTTTAAATACAAAAAATAACAGCTCAGCCCCATCTCGCTCTTGCACAGACCTATCAACAGGGATCACCAAGCTGAAGAGCGAGGCCATGGGGAGCTTGTGGAAAGTTTGCTTTGCATCATCAGCACAGGAAAATGAACTTAAGGAGATATAAAATCCGGATGGAAATTAAATGACAGAGAACCGGTTTTATATTTTAATTTATTTATACTGTTGTTCATAGTGCTAGTCAGCAGAGCCTGGGCAACATAACTGCAGTCTGCTCCTCAGAGGTGGGGTTTTTTCCCCTCCACACCCATAAACACCACTTTTTTTTTTTTTTTTTAAGGACGTTTTGAGACAATATTGGGAATTGTATTGACATATCTTTTCCGCTACCAGCCTCATAATGGGTGTTTCTCTGTTCTTGGAATCAGCACCATGGTCAGAAATTTTCTTCTTCTCTTTCAGGAGCCCGTGATGGTATTTTCTCATTGCAGCAGGTCTTGCACTGATCTGAAATGACACAGCATTTCTGCATCACTTCCAAAAGTATAGAACATCTCCTTTTTTTTTTGCAATAAAGTAGTGGGCTCATCAGTATGCACATTTGGAGAAAAAAAAAAGTCTCCAGCCTGACAACTGCAGTGATGAGCTTTGACCTTCTGCAGTTTGCAAACGGCTGATTTAATCCCTTGAAAAAGGCTTGGCATTGAAAGGCTGACAGGACCTTAATTACAGGGTCATGATACTATAATTATCAATAACAAAGCAAAATAAACTCTGGTCATCTAGCTCAAAGCACTTAATAACCGCTGGAAATCTTTCACAAATCATTTTGCCTTTCCCTGTAGAGGTAGCAAAATAGAGGAAGACAGGCTTTTCTGCTTCAGTTTATAAGGTGCAATCATGATAAATGGGTTTCCTCTAGAAACACAACATTACAATTCTCTTCCTTAAGCACCCTCTGAAACCCTCCTTTTATCTTGGTGGCTCCATCTGTTCAGCTTCTTACACTCTGATATGTTTTCATCTATAAAAAAGTCCAACTACTGTGAGAAACCAGTCAGGAGAGGGAACAGCCATCTGAATCCCAAGCCACAACATGCTTTGGTTTGATACCAAAGGCAGAAATTGAAGCTAGATTTTGGTTTCCAAGCCACAGATGATCGTTGGGTACCAGGTGTTTTCATACACACCCTGCTCTGAGCCTGGCAGGGGAGCATTTTTTTGTACTCCATGAGATCTTTTTCCTTGTCAAGTGTTATTGATTGGAGTTAAAGCTCACTGTCTGAACCCTGCAAGGATGCTGCAGATGTGTTCTTCTTCCTACGGGCTGCTTTCCATCATGTGTAGTATATTTGATTTCTACATGCAAAAAAAAACCCAGCCAAGCAATAAAAATTTCACCAGGTGAGCCCTTTCTCTTTTTAACACTGTTTTTTTAATAACTCTCTGTTAGCTCCCTTACAGTCAGAGCACAGGGCTTAAGCATCCATTTTGCTTTTGGGAGCTTTTGGAGCCACACATGACTTGGGGGAAAGCGTGTCCGTGCCTGGGCTGCTCCTGCCACATCTCCAAGGAAGCTTCCACTCATTGCAAGGATAGGCTATTGGTTGAACTAGTTGGGGCACAAGGCTCCCGGCCAGGAAAAAACAAGACCCATAGCAATTGCATATGACCATGGGGCCAGGGGGGTGGATTATTGCTTTGCAGAGGTAGGTTGAGCAAGTCGATCTTTGCAGATGTGCACAAAAAGCAGTTTTACTTGCCCTCTTGCTTACAGCATGGGAACAGCAGCACTGGAACAGGCTGCCCGGGGAAGTGGTGGAGTCACCATCCCTGGAGGGGTTCAGAAAATGAGTAGATGTGGCGCTTCAAGACACATTCTAGGTGTCAGGGAGATGCTGGATGAAGGCTGGACTTGCTGATGCTAGAGGTCTTTTCCAACCTAAACGATTCTGTACTTCTATGATTTTCCTTCCCTTCTAAAGCTGGCATAGCATATGCACATGTTAATGTTTGTATCAAGCTGAATAGTTAATGCGCCTGCCCTGGAAAGATGAGGAGCAATCTATATGATGCAAATGGAAATTTTACTTTTGCTTTTCACACAGTGCCTTGTCTGGATGCTTTTGTTGATTTTTTGATTACTGCTTGTGGTTTAATGAAAAGAAGTGAAAGAATCCTGTGTGAGTCCCTTTTAATAGTTCCAGATTGGAGAAATATTCTGAACTCAGCAAGCTTGATCGTAATCTTCCAAAGAATTTCAAGCTCTTGTCCTGCTCTCCAGGGAACCAACAGCACATATTCTGTTCCTTCTGTGTCTTTCTTTCTGAGTTTTCCTGTTTCAGTATGTAAAAGTGTTAGAAGGAAAAGAGGGTGCTCTCTTAAGCCTCTCGAAGTGTTAATATTTTGTCCTTAATAGCATTAGATTGCTGTTCAGCAGTATATAGTATTAGTTAAGCTTCTGACTGTGAAATGCAGATAATTAATTGAGGCTTTAATCTCTGAGCTGTTAGTGAAAAGATCCACACAAACTGGAAGTTTTACAATCATATTTGTATTTTCTTCTTCAGGAATTTGACCTCTTTTAAAAAAAAAAAAGAAAACACCACCACCTTCGTCTTTGAAGGCTTTCAGATGAAATCTTCAGGATAAATGGTCTGTTCTAATCTCAGTTAGAGGCATACACACTTGGAAATGGCTCAAAACATTTGAAAAAAATGGAACATTAGCTCAGATATTCTGTCTCTGTTAAAGATCAGGGAACACTGTAGAAATGGTATATTGTCAGCCTTTAGGCTATCACATCATTTGCTGCCCATTCTTCTTGGTTTAGTTTGGCTGATCCATCAAAAGTACAAAAATGTATCTCGCAGGTATCTGCTAAGAGTTTTAGCCAGTACATCTCCTTACCACCTTGTCTCCTCAAAGCAAGTTTGTGTGTTGGAGTAGTTGAAATGTTGGTAATGACTTGATTGTGTACTAGTTATCTTTGTGGAAAGAAAATATGGGGCAGTAAAGGCCCCTAGCAAAGGGCTTCTTAATCTTTCATGGAGCAACTGCTGGCTGGAAGTAAGAGCCATACTTCACAAAGGGATTAAAGTCTAATACATGGACTAATCTGTTGCAAAACTCCAACCAGGGAACTAGATCCTCCACCTCTTCAACCTTTCAGACGAATGCATGTATCTTCCCCTAGAAGATACTGGTCACAATCTGAGGAAAAAAATGGATGAGGGATTGTCTGTATATGACTTCAGATTAGATGTTCTAATAGTACCCTTTAACTTCTAAAATGTAGGGATGACTAATCTGTCTGCAGAAACATTTCCAGTACTACTCCCACTAGGGAAGTTCTTTTGCCATGAGGATATGTCTCCATCATAAAAGACTACAGTAGATAAGATCCAGATGCTGCTGTCTTCCCAGATTCCTACTTCTACGACCACGGTAGAAGTGACCTTTCTTTCAAGTCAGTCCTTCCTCTCAGGAGTGGATTTCCTGAGGGTTAAGGTGGGGATGGGTTCCCTTCCTCTCCCCAGTACATTAGCTTAAGCAACATATTCTCTTTGCCATGTCATATGCTCATGTTTTTACAGACACGTAGGACTCTTAGTTTGCAAGTGGATTTTTTCTGGTTTCTTGTTGTTCTGAATTGCACTTAAATAGGCCTTTCCTGAAAAGGATTTTCTTTGGCTTCAGATCTTGGGGTCTCACTAGAATCACGTGGAGTCCTGTAAAAAGAAGGGAGCTGACTTACCAGCCAGCCCTTGTCTTTCTTCACCAAACTGAATTTGGCATTCACAAGAGGGATATCATCATCTATGCGATCTTATCAATGTTTATAAATATCTAAATACCAAGAGGATGGGGGTCAGTCTCTTTTCAGTGGTGCCCAGTGATAGGGCAAGGGGCTATGGGGTCAAACTGAAACCCAGGAGGTTCCAAATAACCATAAGGAAAAGCTTCTTTCGTGTGAGGGTGTCGGAGCCTGGCCCAGGCTGCCCAGAGAGGTTGTGGAGTCTCCTTCTCTGGAGAGATTCCAAACATGCCTGGACGTGATCCTGAGTACCCTGTTCTGGGTGATCTGCTGAAGTGGGGGAGTTGGGCGAGATGATCTCCAGAGGTCCTTTCCAATCCCTACCATTCTATGATTCCATGATTCTGTGATCTAGAGGAATTCCGAAAGAGAATGAGTTCTGCGGTGTCTATTGCTCAGCATTTTGAAGAGTGAGAAACAACAGTGGAAACCCCGCACATCCACGCTCTCCAATTAGCATGCTGGTCCAGCACAACTGTTTTGTTGTGCTCCATCAATATGCAGATCACGTCCTACCTTCCCTTAAAGCACCAGTGGAGCTCAAAGAAGATTATTAAAAAACACCTTGTCTGAGATGAAAGTTCTGATTAGGTTTTGTTTCAGGTGCAAAACCGGCTCCTGGGATCTGCTTTGAGAGAGTTAATTCTGCGGGTGATCCTTACGGCAACTGTGGCAAAGACTCCAAGAGCTCCTTTGCTAAATGTGAACCCAGGTAGGGTTTCTCTCTGCAAATGCAGGAACAGATGCGAGGGTGGTGGGAGAGGGCTTATAACAGTTCCAATTATTTAACTCATCTTTGGGTTTGTTTATATCCTTCAGAGATGCTAAATGTGGAAAAATCCAGTGTCAAGGAGGAGCAAATCGACCTGTCATTGGTACCAATGCTGTTTCCATAGAAACGAATATCCCACTTCAGGAGGGTGGCAAGATTCTGTGTCGTGGTACCCACGTGTATTTGGGTGATGATATGCCCGATCCTGGTCTTGTGCTGTCAGGAACCAAGTGTGAAGATGGAAAAGTAAGGATCTAAAATACTCGCAGAGAAGGAGAACATCACTTCCCTCATGCTGCCAAGTATTTCATACTGAACTGATTGGGTTTTGCTTTGGGATTAGGTTTTGGGTTTTGTTTTTTTTTTTTTCCAGAAAAGAATTGTTTCTCATGCTCACATTAAGTCAGATTTTTACTCCCTTCGTCTTTTGGCTACTGCTCTGGATCAGATTTGCAGATGCAATGCAAGTTGCTTAAGTCTGTAACTGATTTTTTGAGGATAGTCCCAAGTATCTGTCCATGTAAAGAGGTCTTCTGCAAAATAAGTGCAGTAAAATACATTGCAGGCTTGTTAACGAAGCTCTGAGGAGTTCAACATACTCACTCGCCTGGTGTCTGGCATTGCAAAATTGTCATTAACTTCACTTTAGGTTTCAAAATTTATTATACATACTGATTATGGCTCCCCTCTCACCTCCCCCTTTTTTTCTTGCAGGAAACGCTATCTCTGCATGTAGTAGTAGAGAAATACACTGATGTTCAGCCACCAAAACTGATTTTTGCAATCATATTTTGCCAACTTTGTGAATTGTCCCCTGCAAATGAAGTCTACATTTTATATAGCTGTCTCATTCTTAGTTCTTCTTTTGTGAGAAAAGGAACACAGAAAGATGGGAGAGCCATGAGTTTACAGAGGGGGAGGAATGGAAAAGAGTCCAAGAACTATTGAAGTGGAGAAGGTTTCCATACCCTCAGTGGATTCGTTGCAAAAAGAAAAAAAAAAAGCACTTTGATAATTTGTAGTAAATTCAAGTAAGCCTCTGAATTTCTGAATGCTTTTGAATTCTGTTGGATTATCACGCTGCATTGGGAACAGGTTTAAAATACATCCCTAGTGACGCTGCAGTTCTGCTACAGGAAAACAACCCTTTCAACGTTTCTAAGTCAATCTGTTATGAAATGTCTTTTCAAAGAAAATTCAATGCTGGGAAAGACCCTATTATGTTTTACTAATGAGTATTTAATCTTTCTAATCTATCTAATCATATACATACACGCTATAGAATACACAGGCTAATACTTATGAAATTGTATGTTTTACTTTGAGGACATTAGTGCGTTTGTATTATGGATTAAGAATATGAATTTAAATATTCTTGAGTTTTCTAAGCTGAAGATACACAATTTGAAACGCAGCCATTTTAATGTGATCAAAATTCTGTGTGCTACTGCACTGTGAATATTTGAATTGTGAATACTGCTGTAATCAGACCATATTCTCTACATGTGCGCATGTTGATGCCAATTCACTCTAATTTCCCTTCCATTTTTCCTTCTCCCTAGGGCATAAGTGCCCTGATTAAGCATCCCTGTCGTCTCCTTCAACACTATTCCCTGCTTAATGCTAATTATTGTGACTTTTAGTGCTACTGAACTGAACTGCAGTTAAACATGAGCAAAAATCTGCTGTGATCATTTTTTTTTTTTCTTTTTTTTTTGGTAAGCATAGCATAGTAAGAGTTATTCCAGTCCTAATTTCAGATTTTTTTCAGTTTTCAGTAGGATAACACCTCGTTACTGACATCTTCATCGGTCCTCTGGTTGTTTTATGGTATTATTAGGTGGTACTAATCTTGCTTTGCTTCAATTTTCAGCTCTATTGACAGAGTAAATTTTACCCGTGATGACTGGAAAAACAAAAAAAAATTGAACTTTATTACTTTGCATATGCTATTCATTTACTTCCATTTCCTGTAAGATCATTATTACTCTTTAAATATGGTTGGTTCATATTTGATCCCCCCAAAATAGCTTCGCTTGGGAAAACTCTTCGACAGGTCTCAGTTTTGCTGAAGGAAAATTATGAGGCCTTATATATCAACAAACTCAGCTGAATATTCAGGCTGCCCTGGGTCCAAGTTCTGCACTAGCATGAAAAACTTTTGCACTGTTGATATAAACAGAACTATGCTAATTTAAGTCACAAGGGGACCTGAACCTTTCCTTGAGGAATCATCTGCTGCTGTGAAGACACGCGTGCAGCCAGATCGGGTACATGGAAGCATCCTGCTCAGTGCATTCCTAGTCCTGAAAAAATGCAAATTGCTGGGTTTTAAATTGGCTTAAACCCCCTCCCAAACCCCAGCGGCTCACCACGAGTTCCACTTCAGTGAAACTGTGAGTGTTTATTTACACAAGCTCAGCATATCAACCACGTAGGAACTATGTTTGAAATTCGGTATTGGCCAGGATGCTGACTGAGAGCCGAATTCAGCTGCCACAGGTTTGGACCTAAAGGACTTACAAAAGCATAATTAAGAAGAAAAGGACACCCAATTGTGGTGTCCTTATCTTTTTGTCAATATAAGGCTGTCAACGCAGCAGGTGTATTGGGAAATCTTTAGCTGCTAGAAGAACCATTGATGGATGAGCAGACATGCTCAGAGAAGGACATGACGCCTTGTGAGCACCAGCAGTTCTGTCCCTATTAAAACTCCTTTTCTCTTATTTTGCAGATTTGCCTTAATCGCCGGTGCCAGAATACAAGTGTTTTTGGTGTACACAAATGTGCAACAAAGTGCCACGGACGTGGAGTAAGTGTTATAGCAACACTTCTTTTACTATCCATCAATTAACACTGGGCAAGAAATCATTTTATGTAATAGCTTTGGGATCTAGGATCATTTGTAATATATCAGTCAAAGCCACTGCGATACTTTTTAATTTGTATTTCCATTTTCGGTGTCCCTTATATGAACTGCAAGAAGCAAAATTATTTTTAACAAAGAAATATTTAGCAAGTAGTAATTATCTTGCTTTTAATTAACAGGCTGCGATAAAAAGGAATTTTGTCATCTTCAAAGCAATTTTAAGTCTAACCTTCCTTCATGAAGAATTCCCATTAACATTTTAAAAAATAGGGGTTCTCTGTGGATACAGAGAAGTTAAAATATGCATTTGAATGGAGAGTCAAAAGGAAAAGCTTTTCCAAAAGTATTAAAGAAAACCATGTTGATGAGTTCCATGGTATGAAAGTGGTGCAGGATGAAAAATTTGATGATATCTTTTAATAATATCAAAGTGTTTTGAAACCTAGTTTATATTACGAAAATGTGAATTATGCCAAGCTATGCCTTATTAACCTTGATTTGCTACTTGTTTCTGGGAAAAGCTGTGGCAACCACATTCAAAAGGCCATAGGAAATTCTCTGTTCTCTCCTGAGAAGGCCTCTTAATTTGTTTTAACTTGTTTTATCATCCCACACTTGAAAAACTGGGCAGTGGTGTTGGTGCTGCATGTTACCATTGTGCTGGAACCAGCATCAGCTTGGACTTTATGTCTGTGCAATGGAGAACCTCTGGTGACCCCTGAGAAGCAAAAAATAACCTTGTGGAATTGGAGATGGGAACGCCTGTAGTGCTTTAATTTAAAAAATAATGCTTAATGAAGGATATTTTTCATTATCTTGCTGGCTCTGAAAGCAATTTAATTTATTTTTTTCACAATTTACATGACCATATCCAGACCAAGCTACGTGAGTGAGACTTTAATCCTCCGCAGACACAGCCAGTCCAAAAGTTCTGAAAGCCTGCCAGCTGACCTTGCCAGAAAAATGCCTATTTGCAGACTCTGAACTAAGTAGTATCTTACCGAGAAACCCATTTATTAATCTATCGTGTGGTTTCTCCATGGTGGTGGTAGGTCAATGATGAGAAGTGTTAGCATAGAATTTAGGACCATAATGATAACTAGCCAAGGACTTTATTTACAAATCAGCCTTGAGTTGGATAAGATGATCTCCAGAGGTCCCTTCCAACCCCTACCATTTTGTGATCTCCACATGACTGTGTCATCTCTGTCCTGTGCCCGTTCGGTTGCTGTGTTTTGTCAATACAGCACAGAGCTGTAGCCTCTATGTTAGTCACACAGCCGCTGCTTGGGTGGTAGGAAAAGGAAATAAAAAGCAGCCTTCTTTTGATGGGCGTTTGGACTGTGGGACCTCCTGAGGAAAAAGCCATGAGTCCATCACCTCCATCTGCTCTGCGCAGCAGGAACATGCTGATGTTAATCATGGACTCGCAGGCCTTTGGAGCTCTCTTGTACTGCATGGACCATTTGGTAACTCTGATCCTGGTTGTTGTTCCTTAACTCAGATTAAAACCACCAGAACACTGAGGACTGTATCTTTCTAGACAGTGCAGGTGTGATATTAAAAGGAGGATTTCCTCAGCCCTGATCCCAGTTGCATGTGTTCTTCCAGCAGCTGGTTCACCTTGGAGCTGTGGGATCTGAGCAGTGGAAAAATCAGTATGCAGCCCAGCACAAGCCCTTGATGGATAGGAGTGTTCAAGTGGACTGACAAAGCTTTACAGCCTCAACAGCACAGAGAGACTCTTGTTCCTGTGAAGGCAGAAGGAACAGAAGTTAGAAAGTAGATATTGTTGCTGCTGGAGGCAAAGAGAGACTAAGACTTAAGAGTTGTGTGTTTATCCTTATATTATTGAAGCTGCCAGCTGATGCAACTCAACCGATTACCTGCCAAATAAATAATGCTTTTTTAGGCTCTGTCTTACTCCACGGTGTCTTGCTCTGCCCCATCTTCGTCGTGCCAGTAGGCAGATACCAGTAAATCGCTTTTCTTCTGGAAGTTTTACTTCTTTCGGAAGTGCCCCAATCTGATTAGGAGGCCTTATCAGCTGCTCTCAGGGTCATTCTTTTCACGTTAAGCCATTTGTCTTGTTTTACAGGTCTGCAATAATAAGAAGAACTGTCACTGTGAGGCTGACTGGGCCCCCCCATTCTGTGACAAGCCAGGGTTTGGTGGCAGCGTGGACAGCGGACCCATCAGGCAAGCAGGTTAGTAGGAATTCACGCTTTACCTGTTGTTTCCGTGATAAAGAGGGGAAATATAAAGTGCCGCCTGGTAAGCAATGAGCTTGCAAGATTGGGAAAAAAGTCAGTAAATCAAACGTCTTAATCCAAACGCAGCAGCAGCAACTTGAAAACTTGGTGAAGTAAAACCAAGGCAGGGCGAGTGCATCAATTTTCTTGCATAACTAAAGGCGCGGTGCTCCTGGAGGGTTTTTTTTCTTCGCCTTTCTTTTTTTTTCCCAGATACATGGTCGAGTTTAGTAGCTCCCTGGACTAAGTAGGAAATGGTATTGATTTAAGCTGAGGACGAGGAGCTAACTCCCACACTTGAGCTAATCCTATTGCCATGGTAGAGGAACATTGCAGTACTCTTGGGTTCACCTTGAGACAGGCCAAGCTCTGGTGTTCTCCACTGAGTGCAGCAGGACAGAAATACCTCATTGTACACACAACCTGCTCCTATAGTGACGTGACTGATGCAGAGTGGAAATTGCAACGGTTATAAATGCAAAAACAGCGCATTCAAAAGTAGAAATATATTCGATATTGCTCTTCCAAGGAGGGTCTTTTGTATTGTGGCAAATAGCAGATTTCTGACTGTATCAGATTAAAACTACATTTTACTGATAGCTTCCACACATGTACCAGAAGTTGTCCTCAGATAGGGTAGCAGTAGGAGACGTGCATTTTTCTGTAATTTGTATTTCAATTTCCCCTTGTTCAGTCTGCAGAACACTGGCTGTTGTATCTTACTTCACCTTTGGCCAACCTCAGAAAGAATTATTTCTACACATTGTGAATTTTATAGGATTTGATAACCATCGCATGCCAATTTTTCTCCAGAGTACTATAACTTTTGGTGACTTCCATAGAGATGTTTCTGATTTACGTCTGGGTACGTGACAGGACAAGCAGTCGGCTCGCAGATACATACAGAAAGTAAAACTTGCTGGAAAATGATCTTCATGTGTTTCGTATGCATAATCCTATTGAAAACCAAAATGGATTGTATTCTCTACATGCCAGATCCAGTGAATTGTAATGCTGGATTTATGACATCACAGTCGTTTCCACGACAAAGCTTCACATTATGATTTTGCCATGGAAAGATCTTTGTTTTAAATACCTACCAGTCACCAAGATAGCAAAACAGCTCTGCTCAGGCACTGAACAAGTGTGATTACCTGTGTGCTAAATGTTTTAAGATTTGCTCTGAAGCATTATAGTCCTTTTTTAGCTTATCTGAAAGCTGAGTATCTAGGGAGCCACAAAATATATTATAACAACATGCTGTATAGACAACTGGAGAAGACAAATATAGGACATCTTTGAGAATTCTTGCATTTGGTTTTGGGAGCCAACACTTCAATTTAACAGAAAATTGTTTTAACAATAGTCTAATACACTTCGTAATTTCACCATTTTTCTCTAAAGAAAACGGCATTCAATAATACTGGGAGTAAACAAATATGGAAATTGCTAGAGGACCTAATTTTCTATTGCTGACACTTGAATTGAAATAGGAACACTTGATGGGGTGGCTTGGATTATGATCTGAGTAGTTTGCACATCTCTAAATCAAATTACAGAAGGATTAGCTCAATAAAATACTTCCATCTTAGTCAAACAAGGCACATGGTCTCATTAGTATTTAGGAACTGATTGTACCCAGCTGACTTGGAGTAAACCTGCATGTTTGACACTTGGTATTCTTACAAAGAAGCCTTAAATATTTAATCGTTAGGTAGAGAAGTTAGTTAACTTACATTGCATAATCCCCGCTTATGAATTTTATTAATCTTTTGGAGATGGTGAGGGATTTATTACTCCTCAGTAAAAAGCGTAGTGCTTCATGCCCCATCGAGCCCCACGTGCAGTTGGTTCAGTCAATGTTGCTGACTGTGTTCACCAGCATCCAAGTGACCATAGGCCAGCAGATGAGAGCCAGCTGGCTGAAAATCAATCAGGATAAGACTGAGACAGTGATAATAGGTTACCAGAGCAAAGACTAAAGATGTCTCTCCTACTGTGCGATGTGCATTTTTGAGGTCATGAGTCCTGAAGAATCACAACATCCTCTCTCCTGCAGGCAACGATCATATCACGTACCCATAACAATCAGAGTGCTGCTCACCTCTTCCTAAAAATAAGGCTTTCTTTCAGCTGCAAGTCATCTAGTCAGGGTTCATCTCACTGTTGTGCCTCACATAGGTCCCAGCAAGGTACTTAAAGCAGCTTAAGGCATGCGGAACACTTGAGCAAGTGCAGAAGGCTGCAGCCTCTCGGTAACAGAGGATGCCTCTGAAAGCTCACAGCACTGTTGCTGAAGGCTTTCCTTCAGCTCCTCACTTGCCTCCAGATTCAACTTGACGGCCATGTGGGCTGGACCATAGTAGTCCACATTTCACACTGTTTGCCCAGTGTTAAAGCACAGCAAAACCCTTAAAATCTGGTTACAAAGGAGCTAGGGTGACTGCTTATGTTTGAGGGACAGAATACATAGAAGTTTGCACTTCACCAAACCACGATCTAGGCATTTCTGACTCTTCTCTTTTCCTCCCACGGTGGCAGCAGCAGCCCATGGAGAAGGTGTCAGTCAGCATTGTACAGCCATGACCAGGTGCCTGGATGAGACCAACAGCCCATACAACTTAAGGCCTCATTAGGAGGTGGCAACCTAAGCAGGACCTGAACATCGGTGCAGAGAGAGTTCATGGAGATGTTCGTTCGCATCCAGATATCTGACTAAATGGAATAGTTCAGTTGGAAGAGACCTACAATGCTGTATTTTAACCATTTTATTTTTCCTGATGTTAACGAAATAATTTTAAAACAGGCCAAAATTCAAGCATCAGGCCAGAGGAAATAAGAGTTTACTAGTCTCTCCTTCATAGTTTATTCACCTCACCTGCATGGCAGTTGGAAACCCAGGCCAGGCAGCAATGTCCTGCTCCACATTCACAACACATTTCAGTAACACTGGCTCTTGCTAGCAGTTAACTCAATGTTTGTTGTTGCAGATAATAAGAGTTTAACCGTGGGAGTGTTGATAACCACCCTGTGCCTTCTCTTTGCTGGATCAATCATGTATCTGAAAAGGAAGACTTTGATGAGATGGTTGTTTACAAGTAAAAAGACAACAATGGAGAAACTAAGGTGTGATCGTTTTTCCCTAATTGCTCTAATATCAGCAAAGAGCTGCAGACATGGCAGCGCTCATCTGGGTGTTCATCACAGAACGGTGTGAATATGTTAGAAAGAGCCACCCTTAAAAATGTTCCCCAAGACTTAACAGCGGTGTTGTCCCCGGTTTAGTTTAACTTCATTGATTGCCAGTAAATAACGTTTTGGTTTGACTCTATGCCTCTTTTGTTTTGTGATAAAAAAATTAAGAGGTGAAGGAAGCATTGCCTTTATTTTCATTTGCCTGAAATAGTTTCATTACATTGCATGGCCTTTTCTCTAAGCTCAGTCGAGTGAGCTGGAAGTTTCATATTTGAGGTCATTACTGTTTAAATGCTAGATTCATTAGAATAGTCTCTTGGGTGTTACAAAGCTGCATTTCCACAGATTGCAGAAGCTAATTTAACAGACTACTGGTTTCCCAAAAATCAATATTTATTTTTATTCTTGCAGGAGCACTAGATAATTTTTACTATCCTTGTTTACTATAAAGAGTCAGAAAGTCCTCCCAAAAATCTCATTCTGAGAAGAGGCTACTGTTTAAAAACAAAAGTTACAATGCAGCATGTTGTGTTCAATAAATATATGTTTGTATTGCAGGTCTGTGAGTCCAGCAAGACCTTCCAGTTCATCTGAGCCTAATCATGTTCATACCACATCTCTCAGTAAAAACCTCATCATGAAGCCACAAAATACAAACACACAAAAAGTGAGTCCTAAATAGTTAAAGAAAAAAAGGAAAAAAATAATTATCTCTTTGGAACTTAATTAATTTATTATAACACAATTGTTACATGATCTTGATGTCATGTAGAACTAATATTTAAAATGGGAGAAGATGTAGGTTTCAAAATACATTTATGGTTTTCAAGTTTTAGACAGGTGAAGATGTCAAGTGCTGAAAACAAATAGTTTAGTCTCCAGGATAGAGCCAGTCTTTTACATCAGAACACTACATCTGAATGGTGGTGGATTAGCGCTTGAGTAGGACTCGGTCGGGAGACATTAAAACAGGTTGCCCAGGGGGGCTGTGGATGCTCCATCTCTGGAGATGTTCAAGGCCAGGTTGGATGGGGCCTTGAGCAACCTGGTCTAGTGGGAGGTGTCCCTGCCATGGCAGGGGGGCTGGAACGAGATGATCTTGAAGGTCCCTTCCAACCCAAACCATTCTATGACTCTATGCCTTCTTAGTGCAAAGGAAGGGGAAGTCAGAAGAAATGTGTGACTCTGAAAATATTTTCTGAAGGATGTTTTTTTTCTGAGAAACAGTTAAGAACTAAGCCAGCAGAATGGGTAGAATTAGCAAAGCTGTTTCCCACTGGATGCAGCCACAGGTGCAGACCAGGGCTGGCACAAGGGCAGTAACTCTCTCATCACGAGCAGGAGCGTGCGGGAATGATGGGGCAGGACCTTGCCTTCCTTCCTGCCCGAAGTCAGCTGCGAATATTTGAAGCTCGCTTACAGGTCTCAGGGTGGCCGCCTGTAACAACACCCAGCAGCTGTGGCAGGGAAGCACGGATTTGGCCGGGGCATTGTGTCTTCTCTGACCTCGTCCTCGTCTGGGTAGGAGGGACAGAGATCCAACTACAGCTGAGTATTTTTCAGTTTCAAACTAAAATGAGAAAAAGAGCCACAAGTGTGAGATTTGCTGGGTGTGAAAACTGAGGCTGACTCAGAGAGAGGATGGAAAAATGGTAACAAATCAGTCAACCATTTAAAATATCCTGCTCTTAACAGCTTCAAAACTGGTGCTCCCTTTGGATTTTTGTGCATTTCTATTCCTCACCCTTTATCTAAGCATTTTGATTCAGTTGCAAATCTTCCTTGATCAGAAAAAGCCTGAAAACATGGAACAAAGCAACGGCGAGAGAAGGATTTGAGGAGCCGGTGTGAGTACACTCAAAGTTCAGCTAGTGAGAAATAACCATCTGGTGAGCACGTACATCTCTGCTCCTGGATAAGCCGAGGATGAATTGCCTAATGGGAGCCCGCGCTCTGCCTGCGAGCGAGTAGTTACCAGGGTAAAGAGAATTACATAAGAGCGAGATCTGCACTTATACATCACTAACTAGATGTAATCTTTGCACTCAGGCTGAGGTAATTCTGCTGCAGCATAAAAACACCCCACGCCAGCGTAAAATAATTTGGCATTTGTCTTTTTTGCTTACCTGAAGCACAATTTTGCCGCACTGGGTCCCCCGGCTATTGCGTGCAACATCTAGAAATATGCCGCTGTGAAGGGTTTCGATGCTTCCTTGCTAATTATAGCTTTCGGTATCGTTATAAGGAGGGTGAATCAGAAGAGAAACGTCAGGGAGGGTTGAGGGAAGAAACCTTTTACTAACAGTGAGCATCAGGACAGAAGAAACAGGGCGTCTTGTAAAGCAGCGTGGTGCGAAGTGCTCTTCTTTAATAGGAGATCGCAGCGATTTGGAATTCTGGGTTATTTGGAAAAAAAAACCCAACCCTTAAATTTATAAATTCTTTGCAGGAATGGAAGGGAACTTCCCTGCCATCTGCCTCGCTGGCGCCCAGCAAGGCTCGCACCTCTGCGGCACAAAGGGCTCCTGCTCCAGGCAGCCTGTGCTCCTGGCTGTCACACAAGTGCTGGTGGTGCAGCTCCAGGCTGACAAGGGGGAGGAACCAGGTGAGGTTCTCAGCCGGGTTCCACCGATAGCGCCGCGAAATTGTGCGCCCTTCGGACTTCATCCAATCTGCGAGTTCCGACAAGGAAATTTACTCTTGGTTCTTTCCTGAGCAGCTTTTTCCTTGTTCTGGAGGGACTTGAAGGAAAGAGATTGGAGACCTAGGATGGCTGAGGAAGGTGGGGAGAAGGCAGCGGGCGTCAGAGGAACGGGGCTTTATGGTGTTTGAGGAGTGGGGGAGAAAAGAAAGCTGGAAGACATATGTGTGGAAATTATATTTTTAGATGTGAATGAAGGCGCATAGTTTTGCTCTGAGTTTTATTTCGAGTTACCGAGGGCAGTTGCATACCCAGTTAGTGCAGACTCATAATCTCCAAGGCATGAGTGAAATCAGCTCCACAAAGTTCCCAAAATAACATATTAAGCTGTCAAATGAGGATGGCTGTTCCAAATGCCTTACTAGGGAGTTAAAATTTGTCCTTAAACTGGAGGAATAAAACTAAAATTTGGGGTGGAATATAGGAAATTACTACTTGCACACAGCTTCTGCTTTCTCCAGCAAAAATAGAATTATCTTTCTGACATTGAAGAAAGACGATCAAATACCAAATCTATTGAGAACTGGGTTATCAAGCCACGTAGATTTTGATTTCTATCAAAGTTAGAAGTCTGAAACCTATTATTGGATCAGATACATGTGTAAATATCAATGTTCTAAACCGCTGAAAGGTCATTCCTATTGTCTTTTATTGTTTAAGTCTAGAACAAGCGGCAAACTCCTGCGAAGTAAACCTGGTGGGAAATGCCAGTGGTTTTTTGAGATAAAGCCTTTGGAATAATGCAGCCAACATAGAATCATAGAATCAATGACAGAATGCTTTGGGTTGGAAAGGACCTTCAGAATCATCTATTCCAAACCCCCTGCCATGGCAGGGACACCTCCCACTAGACCAGGTTGCACAGAGCTCCATCCAGCCTGGCCTTGAACACTTCCAGTGATGGAGCATCCACAGCTTCTCTGGACAACCTGTGCCAGTGTCTCACCACCCTCAGAGTGAAGAATTTCTTCTAACTTCCAATCTAAATCTCCCCTCTTCCTGTTTGAGCCCATTACCCCTCGTCCTATCACTACAAGCCTTTGTAAAAAGTCCCTCCCCAGCTTTCTTGTAGGCCCCCTTCAGATACTGGAAGGCTGCAGTGAGGTCTCCCACCAGATCTATTTTCCTCATCTTCAAAATTCCACAGATGTGCTATTTCCCTGCTTCTTTTGAAAACAACTATGAAGAAGCTCTGCAGATACTAGTCTGCGTTTTACACAAACTGAAAGCAACATTAAAAGTTCCTTTTCTTTTTCATAAAAATCACAAACTTAGAAGGTAAGCATAACTACATAAATACTGATTTAGGAATTTTCATTTTAAATTTACTTGCAGGCAAGAACATTTGTGCTGACGGGTGGGCAACTGTTCTTTTTAAGCTAATATATTTCTTTTAATAAAACTTCCATGTACAAATAAGTACTTGCATGCCTTAAAAAACCATTTTGAATTCAAAATGACCAAGTCAGAGACAACAAATAGATAAATTAAGAAATGCTGCTAGAACAGACTTCAGCCCAAAGCGTGACAAAGCACAGCTGTAGGCTAGGCGAGTACAGGAGGTGTTATTTAAATTTCATTTTCTTCCTTTTAAGACACAAACATCACTACAACAGGTCGTAAGACCTCATTGCTGAGCAACAGAACATCTAAATAGATGCTGTTTTCCAGTGTTATGTTCCATACCTCCAGCAACACCAAGGAAAAGCCTCATGTATTTGAGTAAACAACAAAAAAAGCCCACCAAAGCAACACTGTCACATCTCTGGAAGCTGTAAACTTTGTGGTGATGGCTCATCACTCTGGTGCGCAGCAGCTTTACGCAAAAAGAGGTTCACCCACCTTGGTTTCCTTGTCGTTTTCCCTTTAAATTTACAGAAGTATAACAGAAATTGATCTTGTATTTCATCCTTGCGGTCATTAAAGACTTCTTTTCCAAAATAACTTTATCTTCCCATTGTTTGGTGAAGCTGAACATGCCATTTTTTACCCCGTTTTCCTAACAGCGAGGTTTTTGGATTCAATATTGAAGTTTAACGACAACAACAAAAATTGTGAAGCTCTGATTTCTATAAAAAGGATCGTAGAAGGCAAAAACATGTTAAAACAAACTTTTTAATTACCTCGTGTTCTTGTCTTTGTAGGCTTTCATATCGGACCGGTCAAGACACGGCTAATTGCGACACATGCAGGAACAGTGCATGTATTATCTATAGGTAGGTCAAAAATACCGATCTTGCCACTTTTTCCCTGAGTGACAGTCATGATTTATACACTAACGCAAAAAAAATCAATTGTTAGCCTTGATTTTTCAATTAAAACACTTTAAAAACAGGAAAGAAATTTAACTGCAGCCCATTAATCCATTTCAACAGATGCTTGTTGCCAAGTCTAAAATTTTCAGATCAAGACTAGGTCATTAGGGTCACTACCACTGCTGGAGCTCTTGGGTGGGAAGTCGTAAAGGTGGGACCTTCGTTCTTACATAGCATTTTCTGGCCAACAAGTCAACATCCTTCACATTTATTCTTATAGCAGTTAACAACTGAACTGGGGAAGTAATTTTGAGAGAGTGTAAAGCAAAGAGAATCAGATACAGAATCACAGGATGGTGGTGGTTGGAAGGAACCTCAGGAGATCATCTCGTCCAACTCCACTGCTGAAGCAGGTTCAGTAAAATGACTACCCAAGCTTTTATGTATCAGGTGCAAAGGGTGAAGGGATATAGCTTCTGATTTCTCCAGAGGTTCCCCTCCTAAAATTTATCAGTGAAGAGCCCCATTTTGGCACGTACGATACTATAGCAAAGGAATAACAGACGGGGAGTGGGTATGGCGTGATGCCGTCACCAGTCTGATGATGTGTTTCATCCTGACAACTTAATTGTCTTCCTCCATAAGAGTCTTAAAAAAACCCGAGTATTTTCATCTGTTGCAGGTAAAGTGAAAGCAAATGCAGCTCCGTATTAGAGTATCGGAGAAAACCTGGGAAGATAGCACTGATGAAAATGTATAAAGATGACTATTAATTAATTACAGTGAAGGGACAAATATTGGCTAGGTCTGAAAAGCATTTCCCCCTTCACCCCTTAATTTTCTCCTCGGTCTCTGATTTAGGCAGAGGACTCGGAACTATTTCTACATTATCTCCCAGCTGCCTAGAAGTGAAGGCAAAAAGGATGGAGAACATCAACTCCATCATCTCTACTTACCAGCTAGCTAGGAAAAGAGAATGATGCTGTTCTGTGCAGAGGAGGAATCCGTTCACTTATTTATTCAGTCTTTAGAGCAATGTTTAGAAGCATATAAATAATCAAAGCCTCACAGAATCACACAGAATCACAGAATCGTTATGGTTGGAAAGGACCTCCAGGGTCATCAAGTCCAACCTTTCTCCTAGCATCTCTC
>JAVSBS010029674.1:0-31273 GCA_033124195.1 Coracias cyanogaster
AATTTCTGTAATTACTTGGTGGACGGTGCTAAAAACAGCAGGGCTAAATGCTGTGCAGTTAACACAGAGAGAAGATGCCCGCCATTGTTCCTCCTCCCACAGGATCTCATGCGCTGGCGCTCCTGGGAGCGTTGCGCATGTGTATGATATACACCCACCATAGGGCTCAAGGAAGGTTTATGACCAACTGCATTTACCTTGTAGGAAGGGACTGTCATAGGATTAATTGATTGACAGGTAGTTTTTTCCCCTGGATTTTCAAATGAACGCAGAACAAAATTGCTCTGCAAGTTATTATTGCCTGGGGTGTGCTTTCCATTTTCCTTTAAAAATCCGGAGTTCCTTAGAACAGCTGTTTTGAAACAGAACCTCATTTAACACCAGCCTACTGGAACTTTGCCAGCTTTGGTGCTCTTGGAAAATATAGACATGCATTGCTGAGCACACTACATTAAATAATAAGATACTAGACTTGGAAATCTCTCCCTAGGTTGTCATTTTAAACTTATTTTTTAATATTTTAAAACAAAAAATAGGTGAATCCAACTCCTTAAGTGTTTAGGATATAAGAGGTGTAACATCCAAATAGAGAACTAAAACTTGAAGATGCATCATGTCTGGGCTAATATCTAATAACTAATTTCAATATACATCATTAGTATTTCATCAAACACTTCTTCATCATCACTGATTGTTCTTTTAAGAGAAGCCCCAGGCTTAAACCTGAGAATAATTGTGCCCTTGCATCAGGGTACTGGAGCTAGTTTATTTAAAAGCATGAGAATGCTGGAGACCGTATAACCTTCACTATGTTCTTAATGTAGCAGAACTCCCTCCATGAGGATATAGAGCATAATGCAGCCATATGCTGATGGGTCCCTTTTAGTCCAAAATGATGTGTATTTGCATGAGTTTAAAGCCGGTTACTCTTGTGACTTGTTCAGCTGTGCTGGTGTATCACACCGGTAACAGTATTCCACTGTTATCAGTAGCCTGTGATAGCAGATGGACTTTTTTTTTTTTTTTAGCCATTATCAACACATTTTCCTGCAGTGGGAACCAGACATCTGGCTTCCACCAGGCCTTCAGAATTCATTTGACAAGGCTGCCCTCTTCCCAGGCCCTGCTGTGAGGCATCCCAACGGCAGCCCTGCCGGGTGCTGCTCTCCCCAGGGTGCTCAGAATGAGAGCACCTTCTGGTGCTAATAGGGCAAAAGTGCTCAGTTTTCAATAGTTATTAATATTTACAACAGTGATTTGCAGCTGGGAAATAAATAGGACCTCAGAATTTTTTTTGTACAATCGACAAATGTTGTAAATATGTTTAATTTGAGCTTAAACTCTGCAGGAATTTGAGGCTACCCAGAAATGTGCCTGTAGGAAGCAGTGTTAAGTGGGGGCTCAGTCAAGTCCCTGCTTTACATTCTCAAATGAGGGCTGCACCTCAGCATGGTGCTTGCAAATTGCTGCCAAAATTACAGGTACCCTCAGACGGCAGGCAGTGCTCCTGCACGGATGCAATGCTCCCACCAGTCCCCAAGATAAAGCTCGAGTTTAGCTTTTGTAAGTAATGGTGGTAGTAGGCAGGTGTTCCTGGCAGAGAGTCAGAGCATCTGTTCCATGTGTTTTTAATTAAATATTAGTAATCTTCCTCCTGTCAGCAGTAGCATTGCAGCAGCATTTCTCTCTGTGTTGCCTTCCCTTAGGGAGACCAGGGATTGTGCGTTTTTCTGTCCGTGATGCCACGAGAGACCATCTGTCTCTCATGAAGGACATACTCTCATCTTCCATCTTGGTTTTGTAACACCTACTTAGTGTAAAAAGAACTGATGTGTGTTATTTACATGAATACAAGATTCAAAAACAGTAAGAGGGGCGGAATTTTTGCAGGCTGCCAAGCAATACAATTAAGCCAGAACCTATTCACGTTAATTTCCATGTAATCCATGAAGGACAAGTTTTGTTTAAATTTTCCATGAATTCTAGCTTGAGGAAAAGCTTAAATGTGGGCATTTTCCACTCAGGAAGCCAATGTTTTAGGAAGAAAGCGAATGTGGGTGATTTGAGGAAATCTGAAGCCTTTGGAATTTGAAATCTAGTGCATGCTTTTGCCATTTCTCCTGGGGAGATGAAGCGCTGTGCAATGTAACGAAGCCAAACAGGCCAACCTGAAGTGCATGGGGCACAACAGGCCCCACAGCCATGGCCTGTGCCTACTCGCTGCCTTCCCTCAGGTCCCTGAGGGGCTGCTGTGCAGTGGCTCTTCCCGCGGGAGCACCTGCCCCGGGAACCCGCCTTTCGGCTCCAAACCCAGAGGAAGCAAAAAATGAAAGGAAAATCAGATGCCACCCCTGAGCAGAGCTGAGCAGAGCTCAGGGGTGCTCAGGAGACCTGGCTTCCCGCGGCTGTCTCTCCTGCTCCCTCTCCCCCGAGACTCCCCTGTCTCTAACACCCAACAGGGCTAATCAAGGGGTTTCTCCTCAAAATGTCAACGCTTTTCTCACAGGAGTGAAGTATCTGGGACTTTCCCTCCCCCGCCACCGTACTGCGAGGCTACGAGCGGGCGCTGAGGCGAGCGGTGGGCGGGAAGAGGGTGAGCGGTGAGGGGCGGTCCTGTTGCCCGCCTCCCCTCAGGAGGGGCGGCCCCGCCGCTGCCACCTCCCCTCAGCACGGCGGCTGCGCGCCCGCCTGCCCGGGGCTGGGCGGCGGTGCGGTGCTGGCAGCGGGTTTCCTCTGCGCCGGCCGAGGTGGCGGGTCTGGGCTGTGCGAACCCGGTAGGTGCCTTCGCGGTGCGGGACAGTCGGGCCTGCGAGAGCTGCCGCCAGGCTGCTCACGGGGTGGAGCGCGGGAAGGGAGCTTTTAATTGCAGAAAATGGTGAACAGGTTGGTGGTTAGAGCCTGTAAGAGGCCGGCGGCCAAGCCGCGAGCTTCTGCCTTGAACTAAAAATAACCTGTTATTTTTGTATTGGGCAACACTCCTTCGTTTACGCCTGGAGATAATAGTTTCATCCATATATGTTTCCAGGATAGTGCAATTAATTTTAGGGCACGCCCAGTTTAAAAGTCCCCAAATTCCAGTTTCTAACTGTAGAAGTGCTCAGGAGGAGGGCGGCGCAGGGGCGAGCCGCCAGCCTGGGGAGCGCGGGCCGTGAAGGGCTCCAGTGGCCTTCAGGGCGGTATTTGGATAATTTCTCAAATGCCTCAATAGGCATAAAGTATGTGGTTGATGAATAACGTGGAGTACAGAGCAAATGCTTAAAAACATCAGTGATTATTAATTGTTCAGTGTATTTAAAGCTAATTGAAATAACAGAGCTATTAGTGGCAATGGAAGGACGTTTAAAGTTGCCTTGAAAGTTCCTTTTCTGCCCCTTTTATAGCCTCGTGTTTTGGCTGCTGCTAACATAGTGTTTGTACACTATTTGGCAGTCCCCCCTTTGGCAGAAGGGTGGACTTGACTCAGGGTCGTTTCTGTGTTTTACTGCTTGCAACTCTAAAAACCATTTCTGTGTTTGAAGCTGCCAGTTTCCTTGCACAGGGTTTTGAGTCTCAAAAGCTTTGTGCTCTGAGCTGGCACAGGCAAGTACTCCCGTTTGCTTCATGAATTTTGCACCCTTGCTCTCTAACGCTCTCTGGCTAATGCAATGCGTTATCCCAGCTGTGCTGGCAAACTGGATGCGATTTCTGCCATGGCGTTCGCAGTAGTTCCGCACGCACTGAAAGGGACCCAAAGTAAAGGCTTCTCAGTAGATCTGTACTGAGGCCAGGTTTGTCAGAGGTAGCCAGTGAGGTTTTTCAATCTCGTTTTTTATCGGAGCTGTTACCTTGACTCACTGAACCTGTTTTTTTGCTAGTGCATGGTGCAGATGAGAACAGATATTTGCTTCGCAAGGGTTGGTTGAGTGTTTGGAAAATGCAGTAGTTCTGTAACATGCTACAGGACTTAACAGTGGGGTTGTTCTGGACCATGTTATGTAGCTTTGTGTGTGTAGTTCATAAAGATGATAATACATTGTGGGGTGCACAGCCAGTATAGTTGCTTAGATAAGAATTAACATTCTTTTAAAAATAGCAATTAGAAATCTGAAAAAAGTTATTTGTCTCTTAAAAGAAAAACTGCTTGTTGCTGTTACACATCTCCTGCTAGATGGCTTTAGCTGATGTGGGATTAAACCAAAAGGGATTTAGTATTGTACCAGGGAGAGGGGGATCATTCTTGCTTTAATGCTTCTCTGCAAGAGAAGGTGGGACTTCCTCTGTCTAGGGCAGATCCTGTTCCCCTGTCCTCTGCTAAAGTGGTGCAGAGGGCTGTGTCTGAGCTGAAACAGCCACTAAGTAGCTGGAGATGCTTCAGTTGTCCCTTCTGCTAGAGTAGAGCATTCCTAGTGCTTAGCTCTTTGGGATGAATTAAGGCAGGTTTCAACGCTGAGGCAGCTGCGGGGCCTTGCTCAAGGGTACTGCCAAACCAGGAATGTTTCATAACAACAGAGAGCCTGCAAGAAACAAGTAATGTTTTACCGGCACTGTCATGTGAATTTTCATCTCTATTTATCTGTCTTTGCATATGCGCTCTGCTCAGCAACACAGTGGGTTGTCCTTGCAAACTCACTTGCCCCTCCTGGTGATGTGACTCTTGGATATCAAGGCAAGAGAAAGAAAAGTACTTCAGACAGGCATTGGAAAAGCTCGACAAATGATAGACTTGAGCAGATTTAATAACTGACTGTATTTTAGATTATCTTCATGTTGAATCATGTAGTACAAAGTTGATTAAAAAAATGGAATACATTTTCAAAGTAGATTGGAGTGGGTAGTTTAAATGACAGGTTATGTGTGATAATGGAGGGCTGCAGGCTAGATTCTGCACAGCCTGACTCTCTTTGCTGCTCAGCCCTGGGAAAGCTTCTATAATGGATATTAAAGACAAAACAGTGAAAATGTAGCAGGGATAAAGGCAGAGGTTGCGAGGGATGACTTTATGCCATGGTGCAAAAGCACAGAATATAAGCCTTGGGATGAAGCTCAGGCTCTTTTATAGGGCATTTGGTCAAACCGTGAGGTTTAGAGCACCATTTGTGGAGTTTAAAATTTGGCTGTTGAAGTCTGTTTTAAAGAGCGTGTTATGTGAGGATGCTTTTTAGTACACTTCCAAAGTAAACACAAGTCCATCACAAGAATTATGGCTCAGGAAAAACTGAGTGTCTTATAAACATCATTAGCTTTAAATACAAACTGATTTGTGTGATGATTTTCCATTTACACAGCAAGTCACAGAAATAATGAGTGTTTGCAATCACTGCTGCATCAACCGGCATTCCTATTGCTGCTTCTTCTCAGACCATCTCAGACCTGATAGATCTTCTGGTGGGTATTTAACTGTAGTAGCAGAAATGAGTGAAGAAGAGCAGCTGTGGGTAATGAGGCTAGTCCAGTACTACAGTATGTCCTGCAGTTAGTCCTCTGCTTGAAGCATCATTTTATACCTGCTGTTTGTATGTGCAGATAAGCAGTAGATGTTAATGTTCTCAAATACTCGTTAGACTCTAGTAAGATGATCCAGTAAAAATGGTAGTGGCAACTGAGGATATACTCCCCTTCCAGTTAAGGGCCACTGCTGCTTTCTAGAAATGATGGCTCTCATGTGGTCTTTGCCACAAGAGCAGATTTTACAAATGCTTCAAAACTGCTTCAGTGCGAAGTCGGAGGAGTTGGCTCTGACCTCCTTCAGCAGTGGTTTACTGTAGCTGATGCTGCCTGATGCAGCTGGAGTTCTGGTGTTACCTGTGTTACTAGCTGAGCTGGGGGAATGCTACCCCTGACAGAAAGGCAGCAACCAACAACATTATGTTGCTGGTGAAAGGTGCCATATGTTAAGGTGCTGTTTCTGTGGTGGCCATCTTCCCAGGAGCTGTGGTCTCAGGTCTGCAGCTATGAATACTGTTCTAGTAGTGTATTGGTCTGGTAGTGTTTCATGCAGGAAGGTTGAATATGTACAGAGCTGAAGAAGAGCGTGTGACTAGTGATGGATTGTTGTTCTGTGAAGGTTTCTTTGCTCTTTGAAGCAGCTGGTATTAGCTGAATCATGGCCTGCTCCACTCTGGCTATTCATACCTTCCTCAGTAGCTAGAAACCTCCACAGATGTGTACTTGATCATGCAAGCAGGCTCAGCAGGAAAGGGATGAGAGTTCAGAGGAGAGAAAAAAAAACAAAAACAAAAACAAAACCACTTTTAACTGCAAGATTATCTGGGAAATGGCCTGGCAGCGTGGTGGGGTAGCCAGAGTTACAGAGAAGCGCTGTGAAGCAGACATCACACTGAATGGGGGGCAGGGATGCTGGCAGGTAACCCTGATTTTCTACCCAGCCGTCTATATATCCCTAGTCTTCTGCTGGCCGCCTGTGTTTATACAATGGGCTAAAATGACCCCTTGCGCAGAAGGTGCAATGTTACTCTACTCCAGGGGTGTCATGGCCATCTGCCCCCTCGTGCTTCAGAGGCCTCTTTGCTGAAGATGTGTTGTGGGATGGAAAGGGGAGGCTTTCTAGGTCTAGAATCTGGCAGACTCTTCTACCTGAAAGTCGGCATTGGTGTCCTGCCACCGGTGGCTCTGGACTGTGAAATGTGGAAGAGCGGGAACTGTTTACATCTGTGTGGCTGGTAATGTGTGAAAGACTCACCTCCTGTAGCTTGGGCCTGTGGGAGTTTATTTCTGTTTGAGTTCTACTGAATCATCACAAACTGTTTCTTGGGTGGAGGCTGCTGGGTATGTTCCCACTGTAATATCCCCAGGTGTGGAACCCAAGCACCGGGAAAAATACTTACACAATTCACCTGTCTTTTTTTTATAGCACACATCTATGCAGCAGTCGGGCTGTGCAGTGTCTATGCTCTACCTCCCTGAAACTGGTGTCACTGATTTGGAAAAGCTACGGTAAGAGGGGAGACTTGGCAGAGCTGCAGTTTTGATAGCCCTATGGAACTCCCCATGTTGTTTAACCGGGAGGCCTCAGTGAAACATTTACCTATAATGTTACCTTCTAGGCTTAGAAATAGTTGAGCAGATTTTAATAAAAACCCATGGCCTGTTGGCCTCACACTGTTGCTTTTAATTTCAAATTACTTAGTTTACTTTGGAGCTAGGACCCAGGAGAAGCCAAACCCTGCCTGTTCTGTTCTCATGGGGTGCAGGAAGGTGCTAAAAGGATGAAATAGCCAGTCACAAAATCAAGCTTTCTAACCTCTTTGGAAAAGAACTATTAACTAGAGAGAATACTTTTTTTTCCTTTGAGTTCTATGCTCAAAGTGAACACAGCTCAGAGACTTGATGCTGTGTAGCAAACTGCCTTGTCTGCTGTCTTGGGAGCCAGAAGAGGATTATTTAGATCACACAAACCTGGCCCATGTGAAAATGAAATTTTCTGTGTTGTCCTAGTAAAACTCTCTTAATTCCTTTGGCTAGTAATTTCTAAGCAATATCCCTGAGAAGACTTGCCTTGAAAAAATCTGAAAACCTAACTGTGGTGTTTGAGGTAAAAGTCTCTCAAGTTTCTAAGACCAGTGTTGTGAAAGTCAGCATTTCAGATATGGACAAATAAAAACATTCAGAGGAGAAGAGCATTAGCAGATGTCAGCCCTAGGCAACAGGTGGTGTTTGCAACCCCTCAGATTTTATAGTATTTTTTCTGTACTTGGTTATCTTCTTTTCTGAATTGTGTAGCAATTTAAAAACTGAGTGCTTTATGGAAATGGGGATCTAGCACTGAGGTGTTCAAAACCATGTGGAGGTACTTGGGGATCATTTTTATAGAGCCATATGCAAATTATTCTTTCTTTTTCTGCCAATGTGCTGATACAGTTTCATGCATCATTTGTTCTTTTAATAAAACGTTTTTTTTATCCTCCCACCCAGCTTCTTCCCTCTGTTTGCATGTGCATTGGAATAGTGGCTGTTTTAATCGGTGCAGGCGTTAAACCAACCTCCTACAAACATGGCGGATGAGGACCTTATTTTCCGCATGGAAGGGATTGATAATGCTAGATCAACTGCAGTGAACTCTGGAAACTATCATGATGCCGATAGTGATGATGAAGACAATTACTTTATCTGTCCGATAACTGATGATCCAGTTTCTAACAAGTCTGCCAGTATCAAAGTTGACAATTATTATAACAACTTAGCAAAAACTGAGCAGTACAGTTCAAGCTCTTCTCCTAGAAACTCATTTAGCTTTAAGGTAAGTATTGGCTCCAGCCTTCCATAAGGTTTGGATTTTACATAGTTTGCATGAGAGATTCTCTAACTGCTTCATCTCTTGTACTAACACTCTTCAATGAAAAAATACTTGTTTTTTCCTGACCTGCAGTTAATTCCATTGAGCCAATAAGCTGATGTTGCCATTGAATTGCTTACTGTCCCTTTTAGTTCAGTGGGAGATCTTCGTCTACAAAGGCAGCAGATTCCAGGTGAACAAATCACTGCTGTTATGATCAAACTATTTTAAAACCAATACACTGATTTAGAGATTTAAAAGATTATAATTGTGGTAAACTAAACTGGGGCCTAGCAGAAGGTATTTTATTATCAGTTTTGCCAAGCAGAGTTAACAATCCGTAGTATTTTTATTGAGACAAAGAAAATTGTAAATTATAAAATTATAGTGTTCAGGTTATAGTTCCTTCTTAGGGAGCTTTTAATGTGCTGACTTTCATGCTTGGGCATGAAGTGTCTCCACTAGCAGTAGCTCCTGAGTGTGTCCTCGAGCAGTGTCTGACCTTTTTAAAATGAACAGCAATCGCAGCATTGCAGAGAGATCAAAGGGACCGTAGTTGGTGCTTCCTTGGCAGTGTGTCCTGATCCGCTTGGCTCCCTTGGCACAGATCAGGCCAGGTGAAGGGAGATGAGCCCACAGGCAGTGGAGCCCCAAGAGTGCAAGTGACATTCACTCTATGGGTTAGATAGTCCAAATAGAGACGTGCAAGTTTACCACAAATGGTCCCTTAGATTTTGTCTAGACTAGGATTTAATGTGTTTCATTAGCACTTTTATTTTTATGAATATTAACATACTGTTATTTAACAGATACTCTAAAATCTTGGTTATGTCTAATGCATGCTTTATTCCTGGAGAGATACCAAAGGGTTTGTCAGCTAACATATTTAGTAACACTTTAAAAGTGAAACTGTCTTATCTGCAGTAAGATTTTTACCAAGGCTAGTTAACAGAGACATTGAAAGGTACATATTCCTAAGCAAGGTTAAGAATTTAGTATAGATGAGGGGACTGATTTTAGTGTGTGCTATGCTAAGCAAGTGAAGATGTGATACGGAGCTTCGTCTTTGTTTGTGTGGACGTTTTAGCACATACTAAACGCTTGCCTCTGTGTTTGCAGTGTGAGTTCTGAGTCACGTGAGATTAAACTAATAAGGATTTAGGAAATTGCAAGTATTTCCTCCTTCCTAAGATAGCTTGTCGATTCTGCAGAATACATGTGCCCGTGCTTTGGGCTCTGCAATGTCTAGTTTGGCATTTTAGCTCCAAGACACAGATAAAATGCATTGGGTTGAGATGTGGAACAAGCAAGTCTCATCTGCTGCTGAAGCTGCAGAAATGGTGACGTTCTACAACAGAGTGGAGCAGACAGCCAGGGCTGGTAACATCTGAAACCAGCACAGTCTGGTCTGATCAGAGTCCACCTCTCTAGCCTGAAAACTAATGGCAGGCAACGGAATGTGGAAACAGATAGGAGAGTAGCTATTAACTCTCTGCCTTTAAACGGGACTCAGCCATGTTTAATTAGCTACTTAATAGCCAAGACTTTTTAAATGCATACTTTCCAAACTAAAAAAATGCTAACTCACCTCAGTAGGTTTGTTCACAGATATTCTAAGAGTGAATTTAGGAATATAAATTGAAGTGTCTTAAATTGAATTTTTTTTTAACTAACAAAGAGAACAGAGGCTCTTTGTCAATCATTTGTCTTACCACATGTATTTTCCTACTTTTGTGTTTCTCATGCATCCTTTAGAATGACACACAGCATCGTTGTAAGCACGGCTCTGTGGTTGACCATAGTCGGGTAGGTTCAAAAGAAAATGTGAACACCGTATCTAGTACATGCATTAAGATTTTTTTTTTGTTGGGTTTGTTTTTTCCCTTTTATGGCATTTTTGAAAAAATATTTTATTTTTGGGGAGAACTTGCCTCAGCCTGTAGAAGTTATCAAGTAAAAACTAAAAAAGATATCTGTTAAATTAAATAATACCCATATTCTGTTCGCTACCCTGAAATATCACTAATTTTAAAGCACATGTCTGTAGTTACTTCACAGTATTTCCCACTGTGGACAAGAATAGAATAGATGCAAGACATCTGCTTAGTCTGTTTGGCAGCCGTATGCCTACAGCAGGAGAAAAATGGCACTGTTAGCAACATTTCCATGAAGTCCTACTTCTCTTTGAAGATTAGAATACAGCTTGTGTACAAAGCACCTCACAAGATTAAGCACATGTAATTAATTTATCTAAATCACTACCTAGCACAGACAGATTACTTTTTGGAGAGGGACCCTACTTAAGAATGATTTTATGTAGATAATATACCAAGCAATTCAACTTGTTTCTGTCTCTCCCTGTTTATTTCCATATGAAATATGTATCATTGCATGATCTGAGGCAGCTTCATTTTGTTATGAAACATGTAGGAAATCTTTCTCAGCATGTCTTTTAAGCTTGATTTATTTTTCATAGTATTGTGTTCATTTTGTGGTTTTATTGTCAGAAAGGGGAGCATTTAAATTATTTGCAAGATGCGCCAATTTATAGCTGAAGTAAAGATAGGAACAATTTAAAAGCTCAGCTGCTTCAAAAAATTATTGATGTCATTGCTTACACCAATTTATATTGTATTTTTTAAACAGTTTTGACTGAGATTTAAATTCTAGAGGAAAAACAACCCCTAATATTTTAGAAGTTACTGTTTCTACATACTTGAACTTCAGTAAGAGAGGCAGTAACAAAATCTCAGAGCTCAGTATTTCTTTACTGATTAGAGTGCAGAGCAGCTTTTTCTTCTGCTCACCTGAAAGGATTTGGCCCATTGCAGGATCATATCTCTAGTTCTCTTGGAACAGTACAATGTAAAAAGAGAGAGATCAAAATGTTGAGAGAAAAACATTCAAATTGACTGATATAGAAAGACTGTTTATATTCCAGAAAATTCCTTTGACTTTTTACTGTTGACTTGGTGGAGATTGTAATAATTCCAGAGAAGTAGCTATTTCAATAATCCATTTTTACAGCATTCTAATTTCTTCTTTCTTACGCTGAGCAAATCTGGGGGCCCTGGGGTTTACTCTTTTCTTCCTCCATATCGCTCTGTCGCTAATGGACGTTTTTATGCTTACACTGCCAATGTTTGCTGTTAGTTATAAGAAGTTAAAAATCAAAACAGTAAAAATGAATTAATATCATGTAGGTGTGACTTATGACTGCAACGTACATTAGAGGTTGTTGCAAGTTATAACAAGTTTTGCATATTATATTAGATTCTGTTCCCAGTAACTTTATGGCAGTGCAAATTGAACTGAAACCTGATGCTCTATATTTCTGAACTGTTTCATTAGACTTGAAGCTATACAATGTCAGAGTAGTTTTCTGTACTACTGGGGAGCTTGTATAGTTGTACATCTTTGTAGCATTGGAACCCTGATGTACTCTAGAAGGGTTGCTGCTGATTATAAATAACCTGCCGGTTTGTAACTTCTTCAGGAAACCTGGAAACATGCTATCGAGAAAGCTAAGCACATGCCTGATCCATGGGCGGAATTTCATCTGGAGGACATTGAAACAGAATATGCCACTCGTTACAGGTCTGTGGGTCTTTCTGCTTTTAATGCTGATGTTAAACACCATGCGCTGGTTTATGCACTGGCGGTATTTGTGTAGCACGCAACGTGTAATTACATAGCTGAATAACTTTCAAGAATGCCCAAAGAGTCTTAACTGAATCTCCCAGGAACATGTACATGCTGCACATCATTAAAAAATAAACCTTTCAGCAAACCAGTGTCACACTCTGGCTGAAAAGTATTTTCTAGCTGATTTATTAGTGCTGTAAACTTAATCTGATAAGGAAATGAATCCCAATAAGGAGGCAGCATAGTTAGTTATAGCTTGAAAAAAAATAACACTCTGTGCCTTTCCCAAAATAGCAGCTTCACTGTTGTCTGTCCATACAGTATTGCTGCATGTAGCTGGAATTTAAATCCTTATATAGCCCAGCATAGCTGAGCGTGGTGTACGTGCTGAAACTGAGTTTGACCCTTAAACTATTCTCAGGGCTTTAGTACAGGCTTTGCCAAAACATTTACCCTACTGACACAGGTTTCTGGGTGGAAGGAGTAGGAGTTAGAGGCCAGTTAATTACCACTTAGTATCAGCGGTTGGGGAGGCCTCCCTTCCAACCACCTAGCACTGTCACGCAGTGCTCTTCTTCTCCCTGGACTGCATCTGTCCCTGGTCAGCTGCGCAATCCTGAAACAGTTTTCATATTTTAAAATACAAATAAGTTAATAACATTGGTTTAGGACTACTTGGATATCATGTTGAAAGGAGATGACTCTGATATTCCTATTTCCACTTCTTTTGTCTGCTGCAAACTGGGGTGATACAGAATACATAAGGGGCTATGTGGGGTGTCTGCATGCATGAAGTACTTGGTGCAGGTCAGGGGAATCAGGCTGGAAACAATCATGTTTTGGTGACTCAGCCGCTGTGGTTCTCAATTTGGCTTTTACTGTGTTGGGAGTTAAGGGGGTGGGGAGAAACCACGGTCCTACTCTTTGTATTAGAGGGTTGTGCAGAGACTTACTTCTCCTTTGGTGCAGTGTTGGGCAGTTCTTGCCCCACTGCTTTTCTCGGCCACAGCTGGTGCTGTGTTCTGCTCACATCCTCCACAGCCCTGCAGCAGATCCCCAGCCAGAACCAGTTTTATGCAGTCTCAGGGTTGGGGGAGACCACATGTCCTGTGTGTAGGGTTTGGTAAGGCTCTTTCTGCCCCCAGTGCCTGCCTAGGAATCACAAAGGAGATTTAACTGCAAAGCACATAAAGCCTAATTTGTAGTGTTGCAAAAGTTTAGTTTCTGTAATGGAACCTGTTCGTTGTCAGTAGGATTCAGTGTCTCTTCAAAGATCTATACATATTTCTTCTTTCCCAGCTGAAGTAAGGAGGGTAGGAGTGTGGTGGGAAGACTAGAAGTTTTTGTGTTGGAGTGGCAGCAGTGCTTTTTAGCTGTCAGCTAGAGATAAGGAAGGGTAGGCGCTGGGGATGGGAGGATTTGGGTTCCCTCTGCGTTCTTCTAAGAGGCACATCTCCTGATTTTGCAGGTACAATGCGGTTACTGGGGACTGGGTTGAAGATGAAGTCCTCATCAAGATGGCTTCACAAGTAAGATCACACTGTCTTTCGTGTTTATAAGCAACCAAATTTGTCATTTTCTTCCTGTTACTGAATAGTGGCAGGAAGATATTTTGCTCATATAGAAGTTTTGAAGTCTCGGTGTCATTCTTTTCTCCTGCCTCTCTTTCCCTGACTCATCCTTTATATTTTGGTATCCCAACAGCCTTTTCTTCCCAGAGTAGATAAGAACATGGAGTCTGCCCTTCCTCATCAACAACATGAGGCTTTTGTTCCTTTTCCAGCAATCTCCTTCCCATTCCCTGCTGGTCTCGTCTCCCTGTGTGGCAGTAGTCGCACAATTCAGTATACTTCCAAATAGTTTCTACTCTTAGGATGAAAACAGACTTAATTTTCAGTATGTGAAGGTAGAAACTACTGTGACTTCCCAGTTAAATCATGGGGTTGGTGGTGTGCTGGGAGTCGCCTTGCTCTGTGCTGCTGATGTAGTAGCTGCCATCTGTTTGGCACATCCTTATGGAAGCCTAAACATGAGAGGATGAGGTCTATGAAGCCAGCTTCTCTAGGCAGTCACAACAGAGCTGAATCCAAACTGGAGAGAGAATTTAAATCGCTTCATTAAAAGACATCATGTCTGCTCCATATTGAGAAGGAGGCTTATTCCCAATGTCTTTTCCCCAGATTCCTATTTAAACTGCTGTGGGTTTTCACTTTTATTTGAGGAGATAGATACTGCATGGAGCCTGTTAGAGAACCCCTTTCTGCGGGATATAAAAGGGGAAGACATAATCGTATCTCTTGCTGGTTAGAAATTAACTTTGTGGAAAATGGCAACGTTGGGTTTTTGTTTTTTCTTTTCCCTAGCCTTTTGGCCGAGGAGCAATGCGAGAGTGTTTCAGAACGTAAGTATCTGCTGGTTTTATCTTTCTTGGCCTCCATGCAGTATCTTTTTTGGTGACTGGAATTTCACTTTAGGTGTGGAGGAAGTTGTGTAAGGTGCAGCTCCCAATTAGCTCCCTGCTGTGCCTTTCTCTGAGGCGTAGCTGAGGGTTTTACTCCAGTTGGTGTTGACTCCAGCTGCAGCATAGGCAGCAGGGTTCAGAAAGCACAAGGTTCTCCTAGGGGAAGCACAAGTAAGCATGATGCAGGTATCCAGTGTGCTTGCTTCGGAAGGTCAAGCCATTGCCTGTACTGAAGCTGCAGGAAGATGTATGACATGCAATCATGTCCAGTTCCAGCAAGTATAATCAACTTGTCGATTAACAATTCCTAAATTTATGCTATTTCCACTGTCTCTTGGGGGCAAAATGCACATGAAAGTACAGAAGCAGCTATTTCATTCCTGTGTTCCCAGCGTGCTAAAATATGTTTGAATTTGATATGAGACCATGGGTGTGTGCAGTGTGAAGGCTAACTTGAGAACTATAGTTAGGCAGAGGAAAGTTGGATGATGCAATCTGAACTTGGAAAGCCTTCTTCGGTGAAGAAGGTTATCATCCCAGAGTACTTTGGATCACATGTACCAAGGTAATTCTGAGTAAGGCAGAGCTTGATCACTACGAGTTACTCTTTCTAGAAGGGTTAAGTGTCGGGGAAGACAGGAGGAGCTTTCTTTCCTTGGAGAATGTTAGCAAATGTGGTTGTGGGCTAGTTTGTCCAGAAGAGCACCCTGCCCTTTCCAGGCTGTGGAAATGAGAGTTTCCTGGAAAATGTACATGTGTGTATTTAAGGTTGTTCCCCCTTTTTTCCAGCTGCAGAATCTAGATAAATTGCATTTCATGTCTGGTTTTACTTCTGGAAAGAGATGAACTCCTGAAAGCAGAAATGTGACGTTATGAACAAGCAAAAAGAAGGAAAAGTAACTCAGTCCTCCCAGTTTGCCATTGTTTCAGTATCAGTTTGTGCTGGTAGCTCTGTTCTGCAAAGCCATAGAGCAATGAATGGAGCCTAGGAAGTAACAAATCTTAGCCTACTGGCATTGCTTTTGTTATTTACCAAATTCCTCTTTACACGATATCTTGAGTAGTGCCATAAACAGAAATCTATCCTTGCAGTTTTGCCTTAACGGCTTGTACTAAGAAAGCATAACTTAGATGTCAGCTTCCTCCTGCTGGATTCCCCATAGCTCTGTGGTGCACTGATACTTCCCATCTGGAGTTCTCTCTTCTAGATTTTTGCATCTCTGTGAGTCTTTAGTCATGACAGTGACAGCATTAGCTGCACTTGGCTCAATGAACTTGACAGACTATTGGCTTTAAAAGAGCACATGAACTGGCTTGTTTTATGCAGAGAAGCATGTTTCTTCAGAGAACTGGAAAGGTTTCAGATACTGGCTGAAATTCTTTTCTCGCTTGCATGTTCCTTCTTACCAAGGTCTCTCTGCCCAGCCCTGCAGGGGGACGGACAATCTGAAGTTTCATTGCCTTTAGAGTGTCCCCCATACCAAGACCTCTGCACCAAGGTCTTGGGAGGGAGAGAGGAAAGGAAGAAGAGGGAGACTTGAGTGTTGGAGTGCTGCTACTTGCAATTTGTGCAGTTTGCTGTGGCACCAAGAAAGGCTCAGAACCATTCTTCATTAGTGAGCGGAGTATGAGAACTGCTCGGTAGCCAGCCTCGCCTTACTGTACTTTGCTTCTTTTCTTCCTCCCCCTTCAGACTGGCTTGGCACTGCTGGGGTCTGCCGCTGCCACAGTAGAGGCACAGTAGTTCTAGAGTTTAGAGGCATAGTAGAGGTTTATACCTTTTTGCTATCATCTCTGAATTAAGTTCTCAAGGTCAGGGGGAAGTGATTTCCCCCTTGTGTCCCATATAAATGGATGAGGCTGCTTTGGGAAAAAAGACTGTGTCTGCATTGGAATTCTTGATAATTATGTGAGGTTTTTCCCATTTTACTTGAGTGTTGGCATGTTCTGCAACCCCCGGGTACCTGCTTAACCCATTTGTTGGCATCCAGCAGATTCTCTGGTGTCAAAATTCAGCCCCCACACTTTAAAGGGATCTGTGGATGAAAGATCACCAACAAAAGCTAAACGCTACATTGTGAGAACAGTTGTCAGGTGCAGTTTTCCTTCTGGGAACATGAGTAGTCACCCCTGTGTGTGGGAAGGCAGCAGTTTTCTCTTATCATAGGAGAGAGTTTTCTCTTCTCAGTTCATGTTTGAAAGGCCACTCCCTGTTAATTTCTGCAGAAGATAATTGTTGACATTAGAACAGGCACTGAGGTGACACCAACCCTTCATACTCTGGGTTTGAAGGTAGAAGGGAGGGAAAGGAAATGAGAAAAGGAGGAAGTTCAGAGCAGAAGCAGCTGCAGTAAAACCAGACGGGCACTTTGGCATGTTCCAGCCATTCATACAAAATGCTGCTTTTTCCCTTGTCCTCTGCCTGCGTCCTCACTTTTTAGCTAGACTGTCTAGTAAATGACTGAGGTTAATGCCGATCTCAGGGCCTGACTCTGTCCATGCAGGCAAAGAAATGGGAAAGATTGAATTAAAATTATTGGTTTTCCTTTCGCCAATGGTTGATTTGTCTTTCAGGAAAAAGCTATCCAACTTCTTACACACACAGAACTGGAAAGGTGCCTATAACTATGTTGCCAAGCAATACATAGAGAGTGTGGGCAGGGATGTGTATTTTGAGGATGTCCGACTTCAGATGGAAGCAAAGCTCTGGGGAGAAGAGTACAACCGGCACAAGCCACCAAAACAGGTACGTTCAGAGATCTTGCTGAGCAGAAGTCCAATCTTGGTCTCCTATTTGATTCGTTTTCAAGTGAATTTAGAGTGAACTACTTGTTCACATTCCATTACATTCAGCTGCTTAGATTCTTCTGCCCTATTGTGTTTTCCATTAAATGATAGCTGATTTTTTAAATTAAGTAAATGCACAAATTGCTTTATATTGCCAGACTTGGGGACTGTGTTTGTGAATGTCTGACTGTTCTCAGCTGTTGACTGCAGACCAAAATAAAATGATGTTTGTATTGTTCGTCTTGATATTTGGTCAGCTGCTTTTGAGATAACCAGAGATGTCACAGAATTTATTACCAGCAGCAGTCTCAGCAAGCGCTTAACTGTTAGTGCTCCAGGAAGGTGGATGCTTAAATCTTATAAACCTGTGTAAACCACTGACTGGCATTGATTTTTAAGACGAGGTGGAAATCTGAATAACTTCACAAAGCTATTCAAATACAGATTTCTGAGGAATGGTCAAGAATTTTCCAAAAAGTGAAAATACTGTAGTTTTGTTTCCTTTAGGTCTCTCCTTGACAATAGTAGCACATTGTGTTAAGTGCGAAGCGTTACGATGTACAAAAGTCGTGGGTAGATGAAATATCACACTAGGCTCAGGTTAGAGTTCCCATCCGCTGTGCTAGGGACGTGCATAAACACATAGGATTCAGGCAGAGGTGGTTCTGCTGCTTTGCTGGCTGTGTTTCTGGTTCTGGGGTTCATGCTAAACGTTTTGTACAGCCAACATAGCTCTGCGCTTTTCCGTGCTGGTAAGTTGGATAGCTCCTAGTCAAAGCTGGCCATTGCATCCTGGATAAAACCACCCTCAGTAGTGATCAGCTTGTTAAAATACAAGAAACTAAAGTGCAGGGATGAAGGACTGTGGCTGTCACTCACTCCCAGCCAGTAGCTCCTCTTTGTTGAGTATGTCCACGGTATGTACCAGTGAAGATGTCCAGTCCCTTTGTCTGCAGCTGGTACTGAATGCCCGAGTGTAACTATGACTTCAGATGGGTGGAAGGCTGCCTTGTAAGAAGGGTGTTGTTCATGCACTGTAACATCTTGGTTCCTGCTCTTGGCTGTACCACAGACTGTATGATATGTGACAAGATGCTTAGGTCAAGAAGTATGCTCAGTGTGGGGGCCTTGACAATTTAATAGCTAAAATGAGTGCTTCTGAATATGTGAACTATGTGCATTGCCTTCCATATGAGAATTAGTTAATAACCACCCATCTCACAACACTACAGCAAGGTGAGGTATAGAGTGAAGTGCACAGAGGAATCTAGACATCCAGATGTTTAAAATGCTGTGAGGGAAAAGAAATCAGCAAAGTGAGAGCTGTGATGGTTTCTCCTTTAGGAATGTGTCTGGGACAGAGGGAGGAGGTGAGGCAGGAATATCTGAATGGTAAACTACTTCTGTCCTTTCCTGAAAAGGCATTTATTCAAATTGTGCAGTAGTTACTGTATGTTTTGCTTTCTGGGTATAGACTCTTTGCAGGATATTCTTAAAGTACCCACAAAAATGAAATAGGAATTTAGCACTTACAAATAAACTTTCCAAGGAATTTGTTGCAGAAGCGAGTTGTTCTGAAGTGTCTGTTTTTAATCTGTAGAATTCCTCCAGTAACCTAAGAAGCACGTGACTCTTCCCCCACCTCCTTGTTAAACAGACAGATCTTTGCAATTGTTCAGCTTCTTTCATTGGGAAAGTTTTCCCAGCTGGAGGATTCACACGCACTTTGATCTGAAGACAGTATTCTGTTAGTCATTGCTTATCTTCTTTCCCTCCCCAGGTGGATATAGTACAGACCTGTATTATAGAAATGAAGAACAGACCTGGAAAGCCTCTCTTTCATCTGGAACATTACATTGAGGGCAAATACATCAAATACAACTCAAATTCTGGATTTGTGCGAGACGACAACATTCGTCTTACTCCGCAAGTGAGCCTTTGTTTAATGTTTTCCGTAGAGTCTGCAGACGGGAATTTCTTGGCTCTATCCAGAGGTCTTGCATTACTGCCAGGAAAGGAAACTGCAGACTTTCCAGGACAATGCCAAATTAATTTCTCTTTTTGCAGTACGTCTACCCCTTATATGGGGCCTGCTCTTTCAAGCACTGAGTAGTTCTTTACTGCATTTCAGTGTCTGTTGATTTTAGTTGAGCTGAATGTGGTTAACACTCTTTGGAAACCTTGAGCCTATTGACTCTTAATTATAAAGGCAAGTATCGGTGTATTTCAAACTCTTCTCAAATTAAGGCAAGGAGAGAGACCTCTCGCACCATGTACTAAATAGTCTTCTGGTGCCTCATGTCATATACAAAAGGAGATGGCAAATCCCCAACTCATGTAACTAAATATCTAGTCCATTTGCATATAAGAATCTATTCGGTTTTTTTAGCTACAACCTCTGAATAGGTGAATCTGAGGTTGCACATAGAAATACAAGTACAAATTTGAAGCAATTCTTGGATCTTGTAAGAACTTCAAAATACTGGCAAAAAATGGGAAGTGGTCAGCGTAGCAAAGGAGTGTTTTACTGGAGCTTAAAAGTTTTGTTACTTTTTTTTTCCCGTTTGAAAGGTATTTGTCATGATGCTTAATGTAAGCAGAGAGTTTATATTCTAGGCTGTCTTTTGCACGCTGAATCAGTGCTGTGCTTTCACAGGTTGGGAACAAACTGTTCCATGAGATTTGCTGCAGTTCAAATGTTTGTCACCACTAGTCACCCCCCCAAGCCTAGCAGTGCTTTTTTGGAGATCTTCCCAGAAGAGTCCTAATGTCTCAGCTTTATACCAAAATGAAGGGCTTTTTGTACCTGGTTCTTGAAATGCTGCATTTAAAGCATACAAATGGTCATTTCATTATCTGTTACAGGAGTGTAGAGCCAGATCAGCTGTTCAGGGAGACCTCCCAGAGGGCATAGTAGGGGAAGGAGAATTTGTGGGGAGGTTCACAGTTTTTTGTAGTAGTATGGTTTTTTTTGGTGGTTGGGGTTTTTGGTGGTGTTTTTTGGTGGCGTTTGGGGTTTTTTTGTGGGTCTTAGTTTTGTGGGGTTTTTTTTTTTCCAAACTGTTCCATGAGATTTGCCTGATGGCAAAGGGATACCGTGTTCCAGGGCTGCAGAGGTTGGAGATCCACAGGCACAATCAGGCTGTTTATGCAGAAGTTATGGTGCCCTGACTTAAAAAGCCCGCTGTTGTTCCCCATGCCAGGCAGCTTCTCACCTCTTCAGGTGAGGAGTCTAACGGAAAACAATCTCTAGTACAGGAAGAAGGAATAAAGCCATCCCCTCTCCCCTGCGTGTTTACTGCTGCTTTTCCTTCTATCTCTTTTAGCCCATCTCTGAGTGGGAGCAGGTTGGAGAAGTGATCTACTACATCCTTTAGTCTTGCATTGCTTTCATCACGATGTTTATACCAGTTCTGTTTCACCAATAAGGTTATTGGACTTCTTTGCCCATTTATAAGAGGTGAATGTGTGTTGCTGTTTTCAGTAGATCAAGAGAGAATTTTCTCAGGTATCTTCTGTGGTTCTTCTCAGGCCTTTAGTCACTTCACCTTTGAGCGCTCAGGACACCAACTCATCATAGTTGATATCCAAGGAGTTGGAGATCTTTACACGGACCCTCAAATCCATACAGAGAACGGTACAGATTTTGGAGATGGCAACCTAGGTAAATATGAATGATCCTGTTTCCCATGCTAATGGATGCTTATTTTCTCTTCCCAGCTGTCTGCTGAGTAGCTGCTACATGGCAGAGTGAGCAGGCATGTTTCTGAGGGTCTTGCAAACAGCTGGAGAAAGTTCTGTTGTAAGGAGTCCCTGAACAAGGCAGCTGTCATGTGAGGGCAAATTTAGAATGAGAGCTGATCTTGGCTCGTGTCTCATGGCCTACTCTTAAGTAATGAAATTAAGTAGCTTCCTACAATGTGAGGGCAATAATCATGGCCTTTAATTTCATTATGCTGTCACAGGAATGGATACAGCTGTAGAGAATGTGGAGGGATAAGCCTTGCATAATTTTAAAGCTCCACGTATCCGTACATGAAGTTGTTCATAGCACACAGCAAGTTTTGTAAGCAGGATCGAATCTGAGCGTGTTTCTCAATGATGCAGCCAGGTTAATTTATTATTACATCCTGTGCATACATAGCTTTTGATTTTGCAGAATTTCTTTCACTCTCTTACCCACAGTGAAGTGTGTTGAGTTGTGTGTGCTATGAAGCACTTTTTCATTCTTTTGACTTTTTAGAAAATGCTTTGCGACTTCTAGCTTTTAATAAGTAAACTGTCATATCAACTTTGGGTAAACCCATTCTTTACTTTTTTTTTTAATGCCATAGGTGTTCGAGGTATGGCCTTGTTCTTTCATTCTCATTTCTGCAACAAGATTTGCAAAAGCATGGGCCTTGCACCATTTGATCTTTCATCGAAAGAGAAAGATGCCTTGGATTACAATAAAAAATTGCTTGTAAGTGCTTCATGAAAAAGCGTAACTAAGCAGTATAGCTGGTTTATTCTAACTTTAAAAGCACTGTAAATAAAACAGAAATACGCTATTTACATGGCAAATAAAACCACTTTAATTGCTAATGTTGCAGTTTAAAATACAGCAGTCTAAAGCTGACTTACCCATACTTGTCTCTGAAATGATGCTGTAGCTTTAATAGGAAACTTTAACACATGTATATTTAGGACCAAGTATATCTTTGAATGCTGAAATCAGTAGTAAGTTTTTATCTCACAAACCTGATTTGGGGAGAAAAAAAGAATAAAGTGTGCATCTTTAATCTCAGTTTCAACTGATACTAATGGCAATGGCACTTGATGAAACACTTTGAATCCAATTCAGTCCTAAACAGAACTCTGACTGTAACAATGCCAGGGCTTGCTATTTTGTTGGGATGTAGAACTTTTCAAAGCAAATAATTTTATGTATACGTGTGTGTATTTATAACTGCCTTTTTTGGAGTGCTCCTAATAAACATTCATATTGGCTTACATAGCATGCTTAGAATACAGAGAAGCACTATTCATGAGACTTTCTTGTTAATTTGCCAAGGAATCTGCTCAAACAATTCTCCGTGGCACAGAGGAAAAATGTGGCAGCAGTCGGGTGAGAACAGTCTCTGGTAGTCGGCCTCCTCTGCTCTTCCGCCTGTCTGAAAACTCTGGAGATGAAAGCATGAGCGATGTAGCATTTGACTCCCTACCCTGCTCTCCTTCCTCAGCAACGCCTCACAGCCAAAAGACGGACATGCTTAGTGAGTGAGCCTCCTACGTAATTTCCTTGGGGATTTCTGAATGTTTGATAGTGACTTACTGTATTTTGTTAGTTTTAAACACCACAGCATGTTGTACTTAGTCCAGAATGCTTGTGTCTAGCATTCTTCTTTGAGCAAAAATAAAACTGAAAGTACTTTTATGTAGATAATTAATGCACAGGTGCTTCTGTGGGGAAAAAAAAAGTTAAAATGATGGTATCTAGAGCGTTCTCCTCAAGCATGTCATCCTTACAATAAGAAGCAACTATTTTTCTTCCTAGACTGGCCTGTGTTCAATGAAGTGGATAATTTGGTTCACAAAGACTGTGATCCACTTGATAACCAAAGGGTGAGTGTCTTTCCAACAGGATAGTTCCTTCACGAATGTCTTTAAAGTACTGCCTGAAGGCTTCGTTCAGTGCTCTGCCTGCTTCCGTTGTTGCAGGTCACGTTACCTGCCTGCATTTGCTGTTTCTAATAAAGGAAGAACATTTTATTTTAAAATACTATTTGTTACTTTTTTCCCCTTCAGAAATGTATTTGCATCTGGTGTATTTTAACAGATAGTTGAAGTGTGTGTCTGTTCCCCTGCTTGCATGTTATGTCTTTGGCACTTGTGCCAACTGCTGTGGTAGGAAAGCTAAACAGGATCCCTGTTGATTAGGTCTCTGCAAATACTGGTACTGTGGGATGTTAGAGAACCTCACCTAGGGCGTCTGCAATAAGTTTGCAATGGGAATTTTCCAGCACTAGGGCCTTAGTACCAGGAGCTGTCAGTTACTGATTGATCTTTTAACTGGCTACCACTGAAGACTGAAAACTATATGAAGTGAACTCTTGGTTTGATAAAGTATGCCAGTCCTCGATTTTATTTTTTTAATGTATCTGAGAAAACAAAACTTGGACAGTATCTTCTGGGTCATTAAGTCCTGTTCTGTCTGTCGGAGGTAGCACAACCATCTATATATCCATCCAGCATATCTCACTGAATCAGCAGAAGGTGGTCTCTGTGGGAAGCGTCAAGCTGAGTTCCTTACAAAGGTCAGTGCTAATGCTGTGATGTTTTGTTCTTACCTTCTGTAGGATTTTGAAAATGGTGGAGACAGTGGATATCCCAGTGAAAAGAGAAGTGAGCTAGAAGATCTGGATCATAGAGAGAGGGTAAGAACCTGGCTCTGGGTTTAGCGGAGTTGAGCCTGTTCATACTTGAACTGTTCCCATGGAAGAATCTTTTTAAACAGAGGAAATGGAAAGAAATTCCCATGTGGTGCAAGATGACTTATTAATCTTGGGAATATTAATGACACTTTTGTAGGAAAAAGGCTATTTGTAACAAGGAACTTAATTTCAAATGTTGCATTGGATTGCGTATTGTTGTGGGGTACTTTAAGTGCTCTGTATTGCATTTGAGAAATGTAGCCACTTTCTTGTCAATAGAATGCATGTGTATGATCTGCGTTCAGACTCTCTTACCCTCTCTGCTTTCTATGACTTTACATGGCTTGAGACACCACAGAGCTTACTGTTGTTGTCAGTTAATAATATGCAACTGTAGAATTCTGTGGGTTACTGTGTTACTCCTTTAAAATACATTTTAAGTAAATGCTTTTTGACCTGAAGATCTTAACTAGATATTGAATTAGACGATAGGAAAGAGATTACTCCTTCCAAAGACACCAGTCCTTTTATCACCTTTGAAGTGGCAAGGTGTTTGTCGCAGGATACCCAGTTTACAGGGTTAAAGCCTGGGTGTGCCATGTTCTTTAACATTGCAGTATGTTCCTTTCACTGGAAGGATCCAGTGGAAACTATTTTGGGCATCGTGACCATTAATTCTGCTGGGTAGGAATAGTCTAGAGGGGTAACTGGCATACGCCAGGTTCTGCAAATTAAACAATACAAATCTTTACATTAATGTAGGGCCATTCAAACAACAACCGAAGACATGAATCTGATGAAGACAGCTTGGGAAGTTCTGCAAGGGTAAATAAAGCAGAAATTATCATAGACGATGAGTTTGCCACTCTGCTTGTCCGTTGTTCCACTCATCTGCCATCTAACTTCACATCACTAAATCAGATGTCAGTTTTTTCCTTCCTTTTCACCTACAGAATATGTTTACTCATACTAAGTTACCACTCTGTGTTGTTTCCCTTTTTGTCTTATTTTCCAGTTGAAGAAGTGCTGTCAAAAAGTCACCTCTATAACTGATTGCTGACACAACTTAGTGATTACGCATGCATTTCTCACTTGAAAAAAAAAAAGATAGTTCTATAGATTTTTTTTTTCTTGCCTAACTAGATTATATTTCCTTTCTACACTTTATTTTTGGAATTGTCTCCCATATGTGGTTGGATGATTTTTAAATTTTATTTTTTTAAAACATGCAGTGTTCTAAATAAGTGACAGTAGCTCTCTCCACTGTGTATCTATCTTGTATATTTTTACAAAATACAGTTTCTGTGATAATTAATTTCGGTGGCTATAAACTTAAACAACTGAATTCTGCAAGGAAAGAAAAAACAGAGCTTTGACAACAATGAATAATTTAATTGGATACATTTTTCAAAATTTCCTAGTGATGATTGTATATTGTTTCAGGAAATTGAAACGGCTCTAACAGGCTGAAGTTCTGTGCCAGTAACCTTCCCTGGTGTGTCCCCTGTGTACATCCAAGCGCTTTTTTTTAGCTACTGTTTCCCATCTACCGATCAAGTTGAAAAGTTATTTGTTCTTGTTTGTTGGACGTCCTGAGAAGCACCAATGCATGATCTGCTTGTCACCTTCTGCATCATTGCTTCTTATTTTTTCTGGAGTTGTAGAATGCAGGCAGAATTTAAAAGGCTTTAAACTGAAATTCTGACCAGAAAATTATGGGTTAATTTTTTTTAATGCAAAGATAACCTCAGTGCTTGCAGTTTGTCTATTGAGGTGCTTATTTTTAGAAGTACCTTTTTTCTGATTCAGAACTTAAAAGACAATATTTTGCTGCTGTCAGTTATGGAGGATATTTAATATTGGGGTTAGAAATACAGAGCTTTACTCTGTTTCTTTAACGAAGAGCAATAACCATTTATTTAGCTACTAACATGACTTTTTAAATAGGAATAATAGTATATTCCCTATTTCAGATCAGTGTGGAGAAATGGAATCTCTACAATTCTTCCAGAGTCCACATCCACAGACCATCCTGTGTTGCCCAAGAAATTCAGAGACTCAATGCACTAGAACTTGAAAAGAAAATTGGGAAGTCAGTCCTTGGGAAGGTAGGATGGGTCTAGTAATCCTGTTCTTTGCAACAAGAAAGAAATACCTTGTATTTATTCCTTACATAGAGATGGTGCCCTGCATGAATTATTCATGCAGGTGAAAATAAATGTCTGTAGCTTTCTGTCGCCTAACCATACTTAAGGGACGTGTAAGCTCAGGAACCTATGAATTCCATCTGCTTTTGGATTTGCAACATCTGGGCTCCTTTGGGAAGCATCCTGCTGTTGGTTCATCTGCCTTTTTAGAGGTATCAGGCAGAGAAGATACAGTGGGATCGATACAGTGTGCCTGGCACACGGTCCTTGCAAACAGGCAACGTTGGACTCTGTAAAATGGTAGCATGGACCAATTCTTTTTTCTCCAGATCATCCCAGACAATGCAAAAGCTTCAATGGTATGAGGATTTTACCCTGGATAAGTTTCTTGATTTTCTATGCCTCAGGTTAATTTCTTTCCTGTGAGGGTCCTTGCTGTCCATAGAAGCCTATGAGCTCTGGTCACTGCCGTTTGCCCTGCTGGCTGCTGTGTTAGGCCAGTGCAGGCTGGGTGCCTTTAACTGTTGACTCCCTTCTAAAGGTCTCCAAGGTCCTACCAGATACCCTGGGACATGCCCCTAAGACCTGATGCTCTGGTGTGGCGACCTGCCGGGATCCTGCTTAGGGCACACTGCTGTGGGAAGATGTGTCAGCCACTGTCTTGCTGAATTAGATCTTTCATCTCTGGCAGTCAGCTTTATAAAGCTGTACATGTCTAAGCTTACAGAACTGGAGAGGCAGCTGCACTGTGTATAATCATTACTTTTTTTGCCTGTTTAATAAGCTCAGGCACAAGTTAGGCTGCAAGTCCATGTGTTATCAAACTAGTCCTCTATTCAGTCACAGAAGTACACAGAAAAAAGGAGCTTTAATTAAGTAGTCACCTCAGAGAGGTATTTTTATGCCTAAGTAAAGTATGGGCACAAGACTTTTGAAGAAGCAGATCTGTACTTAACACTTGTATCTCTTTCCTGTACAATTGTGTTCTAGGTTCATTTGGCCATGGTTCGCTACCATGAAGCTGGGCGCTTCTGTGAGAAAGACAAGGAATGGGATCGGGAGTCAGCCCTGTTTCACCTGGAGCATGCTGCAGACTGTGGGGAGCTGGAAGCCATCGTTGGGTTAGGACTCATGTGCTGTCAACTGCCACATCACATTCTTTCTGAGGTCACTCTGGAGGTAATCAGAAAAATCAAAGAAAGTGGCAAAATGAAGAATTGTGGTCCATTGTGTAAGTAAGAATAGGAGGAAATGGAGACAAAACAATAACCATGGTTAGATGTTCTGTAGCCTCTTCAGAGAAAATAGATTAATTAAGGACTTGGACAAAGCGTTAAAAAATGCTCCCTGTTCCTACTTTAGCCAGCAAATTATTGCATGCCTCTGGGAAGTTTTTGAAGGATATTTACTATTCAGCTTCTTAGTTTCTTGTGGCTGGGTCTGTTTCTCAAAAATATCAAACACTTGCAGCCATTACTGAGTTGGAGAAACTGCGTTTAGTGTTAGAGGAAGGAAGGGATGGTTTTACTTAAAATATGCACTGTAAAGGTTTTGTTTGTTTCACCAGGACACAAAAGAGAACAGAAATAAAGGATTTGATTACTTGCGAAGAGCAGCAGAAGCTGGAGACCGGCCTTCCATGATTCTAGTAGCAAGAGCATATGATTCAGGTGTAAACCTTGGTTCAGACAGGTACTGTGCGGGACTGAGTGACTGAACTTGGTGGGGTGGGGGTGGAGAAACACTTGCTGCACGTCTTTCACTCACGTAAGGAGCTGCTATGAATTAGTGTTTTGGAGTTACTTCAAACTTAGCTAGGTGTGAGTAAAAGCAGGGTTTAGGCCATGATATATCAACACGGTAGGAAAATCAGATCATTTCTGCTGTTGGACACCTGCATGTGTGTTTCATCCATCTGCATGTTTGAGTTTAGCCCTCATAATCAGGTTGCTGTGTAATAGCCAAGTGTTTCTGCTCTGAAGTTGGTGATAAAATTCCCCTTCACTGGAAGTTGCGTACTGGGAAAATCATGGAATTAGTAGGAAAAAACGAACAGAAGAGTAGTTTTGGAGATGTAGTGCCTTTAAAATAAGTGAAAAGTACTTGCAATTGTCCATGTTTTCTCCTTAGTGATTTTTTTTTTTTTAAGAGCATAGAGTTTTTTTAAAAGTGAGTTTTTGTTTTCTAAGCTGTGAAAGGAGCTGTAGAACAGGAGAAACAGGCAAAGTTGTGAAGCGACTATAGATGAGATGCAGTCAGATGAACAAAGTATCTGTCACAGTTGTAAGTCCTTCACTGCTTCTCATAAGAAAAGTAGGAATGGGAATTTCACAGAAGCACAGTTGTCATGCCAAGGATGTTACTTTTAAAAATGATTTTAAGTTTTAAGAAGTTTAAAAATGCTTTTGTCTCAGTAAGTCTCTCTTACTTTGGCTGGCCCTCCTATCTTGATAGGACACATAGAAGCAGCATTGTGACTGAGACTAGACTGTGATTTGCCACACAGTATATTGGCTTGGTTGGGTTGGTTTTTTAGTATTCTAGATGAATTTTTAAAAGTGGACAAATTAATTTCCTTAAGTACCAAATAATGACAAGTGATGATAGCAATTTTTCTGCATTTGTATTGTAGCATGTCTTTATTGACATGAGTTTTCTGATTTTTACAACAGTGAAACTCTTGGCAATGGTAAAATTTAAAATAATGTTAAGGTTCTCATTGAAGTGCACACAGCATTCGCAATATGAAAATTGCTGGGTTTTATAATAAGACTCTCTACAACTTCAGATTGTTTCTAAATCAGTTATCTTCACAAATACAAATCACAGACACAAATGTAAATGCCAGGCCAAAACCACAGAGTCAGCAATGCAAGCTCAGACTCTGAGTTCAGCGAGACACTTCAGTCTGATACTTTCTTCTCTGTAATTATTGCATAAAGTGACCTGAAGCTCATTTGAAATAGTGACCTGATGCAGCACAGAGTTGGTGAGCCCCCGTAAGAACGTTTGCTTTCTTGGAGAGCATCAAGGCTTTGAGAAGCTAGTGCAAAACTTAATTCAGAATCTGCAGTGCAAAGTATGTTTGTTTCCTAAGGTAACTGTCTTCAAAAATTACTTTTAACTTCAGAGTACAGGATTGGAAGGAGGCACTGTATTGGTACAATGCTGCACTGAACATGACCGACTATGATGAGGGAGGTGAATACGATGGCACTCAGGATGAGCCGCGGTATCTGCTCCTGGCCAGGGAAGCAGAGATGTTAATGACGGGAGGGTTCCACCTGAATAAGGATCCACAGAGATCAGGTGAGGCCTTGTTTTGTTTCTGTAATCAGTAATCCTGCTTTTCCTTCCCTTTCCCCTAGCATGCACCTGCAAAATACATTTCCTGCTCCAGCTGTTATAAAACATACGGAGGGTCCGTACGCTCAGATTTTTGGATGAAGCTGTAATGATGCTGGGGGATACAAGGCTGGAAACAGTGAAATAAGAGATCTTGCTGATGACAGGGGTAGTGGCTGCTGCCAAATCCATTGTGTGACACACTGAGTCACCAGTAAGCAACCTTCACTCCCTGTGAGGCCACTGAACTGCAGGTTGCTGCTTGTATTTTGAGTTACACCCATGACTCCCAGGCTCTACACAACATTGTCTTAGTTGCTGTGTAATCTGCATGTCAGTTGTCTAAGTCTTAGAGTCGTCTTGGGAAATCCTACAGGCCGGTCGTATTTCCAGTCCTTCCATATACATTGAAGAGCCATCAGCAGCCGGTCTCTTCAACTTGAAGGGCAAAATCCAGATTCCCAGCTGATGTAACTGTGTTGACACTATGGAAATACACCCATAGATCCATCCCTGTAGTTTGACCTCAGTTTATCTCTTTGTCCTTTAATTGCATCAGGGTAGAGTTGTATTTTCTTTACTCTGTCAACATAACTGATACTATTTCCTCCTCTAGGTGAGCTCTACACAGAAGCGGCAGAAGCAGCGATGGAAGCCATGAAAGGCAGGCTGGCAAATCAGTACTACCAAAAAGCAGAAGAGGCTTGGGCGATGATGGAAGAATGACACTGCAATTAAGCAGTTGTTGTGTATAAATTTTTTTTATAGACTTGCTGCATTTGCAGCTAAAAAGATATATTTTTATGTGGCTTTACCAGTTTGGTTTTTTGTATTTTAGTTTTCTAATTTTTTTTTTGAGGGGAGAAATCCAAATTAAGCGCTATGTAGGGTGCCATATTGTACTTCTGCCAGTGTTTTAAAGCTCTAATACAGACACACTTGACCTTTTGTATTTTTTTTAACTGTTACAATTGAGAGGACTGGTTTTTTGATGAAAAAATGAAGCTGGTGTTTGCTTAGTTTCACATGTCCTGTTTTTATGCAGCAAATGATCAATGCGTTTACATTTTTCTTCTCCTCTCCACATACAGAAAAATACTTTCCTAAATTCACAGCATTTCTTCATATTTTTTGGTGTACTCACCCGAGTTTGCATGTGAATGTAAATTTTCAATTTAAGCATGCAGCTACTCATTTTAATAATTAGTCCCATTCTGTTACACTGGTATTGTTGGGCACTTCTGTTATTGTTCTTAAATGAATTCCAGATAGAATCATTACAGTTTGCGGGAGAGGGGTGGGGAAGATGCTTTAGATTGGCAGTGAGGGTATTCAGGGTGGAATATGTTTGATTCCTTACCAACACTGCATATTTTACCATCAGAAAATCACTGATGTTCCTGATGAGGTGAGACATCACGCTACCTCTCTCTTTTTCACATTTTGCACCATGTAACAACCTAGTTGTATAAAATTCTACTGATCTTACATGATATTTGTCCAATGATGTACAGTAGCAAGACCTGTATTATATGGGTAATTTGAAGTTATTTTTACAGTGTCATCTCAATTCTCAGTGAAGCTAGATCATCTCACTTAAAATGAGAATACACTTTCCACCATTTCCAGAGGGATCTTTGAAAAGGTTAGAAGATTTATTTCTATAAATAAATATTGGTTAGAGGATTCTATTTCTGTTATAGAAAATAATTCATCTGGTTTAAACAGTTTTTTAAATAGTGTGTCATGTGCAAATGGTTTCAAAAAGTTAGAGAAAGAGAAAACAATATTATTCCCAAACACTGGAATGCATTTGGCCTTCTTGGCCGTAGTCTCCTGATGGTGTGAATGGATTATGAGTAAGGGGCAGCCCCTGTGAAGTGCTGAATGACCTATAATGCTCACCAGCCTCGCGTTAGCCAAGCTTTTAAAAGCATGCTTAGAACTAAGTAGGCTGCTAGATGATGCAGTTAATTTCAGAGGGAATTCTTGTGTGCATAACCAAGTAGACTCATTTCTTCCTTTCCGATGCAAGTGCCTGTCACTGGACTCCAACGTTGTGCTCCTCATTTACTCTTTCTGGCAAGTGGATCTTGGATTATTGTTTAAACAGTATCCGAGCCTGATGTTGGTAACAACTGCTACTGTCTGAAAGAGGTGGTGTCCTGGTGGTTAAGGACGTCAGGTGGGAAGATTTGAATCC
>JAVSBS010029675.1:0-21174 GCA_033124195.1 Coracias cyanogaster
GCGGGAGGCGGCGGCGGCGCCGGCCACGAGGGCGGCTACTGCAGAGCCCCGCTGCCGTTTTACTAAACCAGCACAAACACTTACTGATCATTAGTTATATAACAAGCCACTATTGGTTAGTCAACAGCCACAGCCGCGCAGTTTGTTCCACCCTCTCTCAAGAGTCTTGTTCTTTGTGCTTTCTGCTGGACTTTCTATAAAGATAGCCCCAGTTCATCACAACTGCCTGTGGTGCTGAACACCCCTGGGCAGCTGGAAGAAGTTCCTCAAACTTCTCACACTTTGACTCCTGTTGCTTGTTCCAAGGAGGACCTCAGCTTCCACCAGCGCTCTCATGGAGGGTTTGGTGCTCACCAACACCTTGTGAACGGCTTCGTCACTGCTTTCATGCTTTGCACATGTTCCAGCCCCCTGTCACCGTTCAGTGGCTGCAGAGAATATCAGCATTAAAATGTTTTAAAATGTGTATTTGGCAAGAGAAAGGCTCTGGCAGGCCCTGTCAGTACAATGTATTGTACATACATGGTGTTGTACGTGCACCATAGTGCAGCCTTGAGAATAGCTGATTGGCAGTGCTATTGGTCTTCCTTGGGACTGCTTGCTCTAAAACACGGAGTGATCAGTTTCGTGGCTAGATTTCCTTGGACAAAATTAGAAAATTGAGTGTGCTGAGAAGTCCGGGAGTTTTGCTTTCTATCCTGGGAGTGGATGCTCAGCAAAATCTGTTGCTTGATGCTGACTCCACAGCTGACCCAAAATAGCAGTAATTTTTCCATAGATATTTATAAAAGCTTTTTTATGCTTAAAAATTCTGTGGAAATACTTCTATTAATTTCTGTTTATGCACTGTCTTGTAATTTTCTTTTCTATTTGACCTTCTTTGAAAATTGTGGTATTTTCATTTTAAAAATTCAATGGCAAAGAGAGAAAAAATGCCACCTGTTGTTTTTTTCCTGTGAAAACTAGCAAAAACACAAATGAGAGAGCATTAAAATTAATGCAACGTTGATATCATTGTTAGCTCATTAGGGTGAATGCTAAGTTTGCCTCACTGCGGTGCTGTGGTCCAGAAGCAGCCCTAGCTGAACCTTCCTAGTTTTGGGGCAGCCTCAGCCCCAGGTGCATGTCCTAGTGGCTGCCTGTGTCACTGCTCCTGCTCACCCCTGTGCCCTGATGGTCCTGGCTGAGCTGAGGAAATCCTGAAAACCTCCAAGGGTTTGGTGACCACGGGCAGGTCACTGTAAGGCCCCCTGGCTTGGTGCAGGTGTTGCTGTCACCCCTGTGTGGACTGAACCCTTTGCACCAGCTGAGCCCTTGCTGGTGCTCGCCATGGGGCTGAGGCCTTGCAGACAAAGACTTCAGCAGCTGACATTATAAAACCTCTTTGCCTCCACTGCTTGATTATTTAGATGTGAAGTTTTTCTTGGAGGCAAATGGGAATATCTCGTACTCCATCTTGCATGTCTCCTTGCACAGAGGAGCTCAAATGCTGTCTGAGCCCCAAGGCTCAGCATGGCACAGACAGCAGAGGTGACCCAGCGACGCACCGACCTGCACGGGGCTGGTCAGCACAGCACCAGCATCAACGTGGGTAATAAATGCTAAGTCATGTGCACTGAAGACACTTCAGCAGCAATACTGATGGCTCTTTAAGAGGGATGATTCTGGTGGCGTGGCTTTCGATTTGTTCCTGGCCCATAAATCTCTCCTCTTCAGCATGGTCATAGAAATTGCTTCATTATAAACTATTTTGCAGCAGCAGACCTTAAAAGTTTCTGAATTAGAAGCAAATTGCACCACTGATTACAATTACTTTTTTTCTAGGTCTTGATCCTTCACCAGATGAAACACGTTTCTTAGTGCTTCCCTTCCCAGGAGCCTGGGGCAGTAATTACCAGCCCAATGTAGAGCAGAGGTGAGCTATGTCTTGTTGCAGCACACTCTGCTAGTTAACAGTCTTAGCCTCTCTAATATCATCACCCTTTCTCTGACTCTCAGGCTGTGACTCTGAAACAGTCACAGGAAAAGAGAAGCCTGGTAGGACAGCGCAGTTTTGCACAATTTTGATGTCACATCTTCCTCTAAGACAGCTATTGCCTTGAATGTGAGCTGGGCATGGTCCTTGAACATCACAGCTGCTTTGTGGACCAGGATCCTTAATGGCCATCATGAACAGGATTGTCATCACTGATAGTGTCCTTGCTCTGAGAAGTCCTATTTTGGCACAGCCTGCTGGCAATCCCCACAGAGCTGGTTCCTGCTGTTAATTCACAACCACTCCACTACAAGCACTAACTTAGGCAGGGAGATTTCACTGACTGCTGCACCCTGGAGAGATGAGGACAAGTGTGCTTCCCCAGTTTAACAAGGTAGTTTTTTTACAAGGAGCAATGTGCTGTTGGTCTGGCATGATTTCCCATGGATGAGAACACATAGCATTTTATTGTTTTCCACTTGTTTTTACCCTGTTGTCATACAGCTGATTATTACATTCTGATGGAAAAACAGAAATGCTGTTCCCCTACTCAGATTTATCACAAATACCCAGCCTACCAAATACTGACAATTAGCAACCGTTCTTCAGATGGAAGTAATTGTCCAATATGGGAACATCAATACAGCAATAGAGGGATTAATAAACCACCAAAAATTTATGGATAAATCTTAAACTGTCTGATCTGGGTCTTCTTAAAGCAAGCAAGTAAATAATAAGGTTAGTCAGAGAACAGATTCATCACCATCGTGAAACCAATTTGATTTTCATAGGATTCTGTGATTGAAAAGATTCTTGCAGGCTGATCTGGCTGGAGGCCAATAAGGTATGATTGAAGGTATTTGGGAGACTGCAGCTTCCTCCCTGCAGCCTGCAATAATTACTTTGAGCAAGGTTAGTCAATACTTGCACATATTGCTTGTTCATACTGCCTGTAATTCATCCAATCTCATATGTACATCTTTTCAAAGGTATTTTTTGCTTCTCTGCACTGTGATGGAGGAACAACAGAGGAAGAAATGCCTTAATAGCAGGTTGCATTGATTCTTATACTGGAGAACTGCAGAGGTGATGGTAGCTGTGCTATGCAAGCAATGCTCTCCATGGAAGAGTGATCTGGGCTGTGTGGGTCATGTGGTATTGGCCAGTGTTAGGAAAAGGAAGGATAACAAGGAGGCCTGGGTTGACACTTCCCTCCAATAAGGCTAATGCCTGTATCTAAGCATCATGAAATTTTAGAGTCGGTCTTGCAATTTTGCCTTGTTATTAGCTACTTTGTGTGCTGCTGTACTGGGTACTCTTGGCCTCCAGAGAGTTGGGCTGAGACCATCTTCCCTAGAGTGTGCTGCTTTTCTGCACCTCAGTGTTTCAAACATGTTTCTAGACCTAGTCACTTATCTCTGACTATTTCATATGTTTCAGTCCATAGAATTCCTTGCTAACTTCCTGGCACAAATGAGAAGTCTAAAAACACTCGGTTTATGTGGCTTGTCTCATCCCAAGATTTCCCACTCTAGAAAGCAGGGAGGTGATTTCCAGTATCGGCTAATTCTTACTGTTGTCTCTGCCTTGTTTTGTTCCTTGCCAAATACTAGAAAGTGGATTGCTATTGTCTTAGCTTCTATTTGGAAGTATCTGTTCCATAACTAAATATGTATGAAATGAGACTTGTTTTTTAAACACTTTGTAGTTTTTACAAGCATGACATAAAGTAAGAATAGTATAGAAATAGACCAATATTTCCCCTTACTTTGAAGTCACTAAACCCACATCTAATTACAACGTGATTAAGACTGAGTCACCACAATTGTGTTTCTTCTGAACATAGTTTTCAAGCAGTATTAATGTTCTTAAATCACAGAATCGCAGAATGGTAGGGGTTGGAAGGGACCTTGGGAGACCATCTGGTTGAATGCCCCTGCTAAAGCAGGTTAACCTAGAGAGGGATGCATAGGTTCATGTCCAGGTGGGTTTGGAATCTCTCCAGAGAAGGAGACTCTACAACCTCTCTGGTCAGCCTGTTCCAGTGCTCTGTCACCCTCAAAGTAAAGAAGTTTTTCCTTATGTTCAGATAGAACTTCCTGTGTTCCAGTTTGTGCCTGTCACCCCTTTCCTGTCACTAGAGACCATGGAAAAGAGTCTGGCCTCACCCTTCAGATATTTATAACCATTGATAAGATCCCCTCTAAGTCTTCTCTTCTCCAGGCTATACAGACCCAGATCTCTAAGACTTTCTTCATCTCTTCTTTCTTCATCTCTTCATCTCTTCATCATCTCTTCATCTTCTTTTTCTCATCCTAATCTCTTGTGTAGCCTTCTGCTGAACTCTCTCCAGTAGTTCCTTGTCACTCTCGAACTGGGGAGCCCAGAACTGGACACAGTACTCCAGATGTAGCCTCACTAGGGCAGAGTAGAGAGGGACGAGAACCTTCCTCGACCTGCTGGTCACACTTGTGTTAATGCACCTCAGGATACCATTGGCCTTCTCGGCTGCAAGAGCACACTGCTTGCTCGTAGGTAACCTGTTGTCCACCAGGACTCCCAGGTCCTTTGTGGAACTGCTTCCCAGCACATCAACCCCTCATGTACTGGTGCAGGGGGTTATTCTTCCCTAGGTGTGGGACCCTACGCTTGCCCTTAAGGATCATTAGATTCCTCTCATATTTTATATGAACTATAAAACATTTCATAGATAGGAGTGCAGGAGCTGCGAGGTTAGACTTTCTGTGCAGCCTGGATTTTATGCTCAACTCTAAGTTGCCTTTCAGTGAGTGACAGCATTGCATAAAACATCAAAGCTGTTCTGTGTGCTGCATGGAAAAGAGACCCACCTGCTTAAAAAAGCAAAATCAATGATAGAAGACATTGCTTAGTTGTCTGTTTTTACAACTTTTCCTAGTCTTTTTTTAATAATAATTTATTTGTAAGCTGTAGGATTGATGCCTGAGCTGCTTTAAAATGAAGACCTGGGGATACTCCAAGGTTAACAATTGTGGTTTTATTTTCATAGTATTCTATTTCAGTTATTAAAAGATATTGCACCAGTGATAACAGTTGCCCAGAACAACAGTTAATTGAGTAGTTTTAATGGAGCCTTGATTTTAAAATACTTGCTTTGATTGAAAATATGCTAAGTTAAGTAAGTGATAGATGAAGATGATTAAATGGAACAGAACCCTAATCCGCCTTACATTATATAGGAGGCATTAATATAATTCTAAAATACCTGTAGTTAAAGGCTATGAATGTCATAAACAAGGAGAACAGAGATGCCATCAGCAAACGTTATGTTCAGGGTCTGGGCACGATTTTCCAGAGAGCAGGAGCTCCTGAACAAGCTGAATTTGAAAGTTGAATGCATAAGCACATCCACAGGAAAGCATAGGCTGTTTTAACCTGTTGACAGCAGCAGCTCATGGAAGTTTGGGTTAGTTTTGGGTTAACACTCAGATCTTGTTGGGCCTGGACTTTTGCTTTGCCCGCCAGTCCACTGGGCACTCGGTATCACAGCAGTTGTGTCCCTTGTGATGGCCAGTTATGGAAGATGGATGAGATTTCTGCAGAAATCCTCAAATTATCTTTTTTAAGTCTCCAAGTATGAAGAGACTAGCTGAGACAAGGTGCTCTTACCATACTATTGATTTAAGCAAAGGCTTTCAGTATCATTTTGGAAATGATGCAAGGTTGGTGAACCTGACAGTACTTCAAAACTATTTTAAGGAGACACACAAAGGTCATTTGGGGTTTTACAAATCTTAGTTAAGGCTTCCTGCATGTGTAGAAACCCAGTCAAGGGAGGAAGCCTGCTGACCATGGTTGTCCTCCAACAAAGTCGTCTGCAGTGCTGGCTGAAGTGATGCGCTTGTGCTGTGTTACTCTCATCCCAGGGAGGTACTTTCCTTCTTATGCCCTTGCCAGGAGATATTCCAGATAAACAGGCAATCTTTTAACATCAAATGTATCCTTGCTAATATCAGACAGTGGGCTAGTGCTTAATAGGTACAAATTAAAACAATTTGTGGAATAACATAGGGTCGGAAAGGTGGTCCTGTTATCTAACAATCCAGAAGAAAATAGTAGCAAAATAATAATATGGTTAATTTCAAAAGTCACAAGTCTGCCCTGGTGTGATTATGCACTGTTAAAAATACAAAGGCACTGGGAAATCTAGTGCAGTTGCTTCCCAGCACTTAACAGAAAGCCGCCAGTGAGCATGCAGTTCAGAGTGAAGCCAGAAATACTGGGGATGGAGGGGTTTAAAGAGGGGATGTTATTGCAAAGCAACATGCCCCAGGGAGATGCCACAGTTTTATGCATTTGGAGTTGTGTTGGTCCAGGAGATGCTGCTTTCAGGAACTCGGTGTCTTCATCCTGACCCCACAAACTCCATGCGTCACTCTCCAGGAGCATCATGAGCATGGTGTGATCTGGGGATACTGCTGGACAAATGCTCTCTAGAAGTTTTGTCTTTTTTAGCATTCCCATTTTCTGTAAGATTGATTTTAATCAGAAAATGAAAGATATACTACATGTTCATCCTTCCAGCTTTTCGCCTAGGCAAAATGGGGACATTCATGCTCGTACACAGCTGGAGCTGTTTTTTTCAGACCACCTTCTTGAGGATTCAGTTCAGAGCCATACTGCTTCTGCACTGAGTCATCTGGATCAGACTAGGATGATAAACAAGTCTCATCAGACATTTTTCAGGGTCATGGGTTAATAAGACCATAAATCTAAGGGTAATTTCTCTGAAAGCCACAATGAAGTCATAGTCTTCAGCACAAAATGTCAGCATTATTTATCAGAGAAGAGCAGTTACAGGTAATTTGTGAATTGTGCAAAAACATTAATTCATGCATAATAATAGTAATGGAGCTTGTTTACGTCTTCTTCCTGAGCATAATTAGCAAAACATATGATCCAAGTTGTTCTCATTTAGAGCCCTGTTTTGGCTGGACGACGTAGCAGAGTTGCTGTTGCCAAGAGCTATACTGGGCAATGTTTTCTGGTAGATTTAGCGTGTGATATCTGTGTGCAGCAGTAGGATCTGTAAATTTATGACAAAAAGATCAAGGCTACCATAAACAGTAATATCTGCTGGAAATAAAAGCTGTGATTCTAGCAATGATATTTCCTCCATGCACAAGTGAGTGTCATCAGCTGTGTCTCATGTAAAAGCCTGACATATATAAAAACCTGACATTGAGTGACTGAGTATATCACAGCCTTGAGATTGTGCCTTCTAATTAGATAGGCAAAGTGAATAATTTTAGTTCAATTAGGTGTTTCTGGCTGGACAACCAACAGCATAATGCATGTCTACATTAAATATTATTATTAAACTCTTTCATGTCCTTGGTTACTGACACTTGGGTATGGGAAATTGGTCTTTTGAGTTGGTTTTTTTTTTTTGTTTATTTTTTCTTATTTTTTTTTTCTACTTTAGCATTCCTTTACAACATCTAGCTTAGTTAAAAACAACAGTACATGTTATTTAATATCTTTCTACACACTTACAGGGAAGCTAGCATTTTTTATATTACTATATTTATGATACTAGTTCTGAGGCTGATCAAATGTTTGTTGCTAATCAGGATTTGGTGACCTTTTACCTTTTTTTCCTGCTTTCAAGCCAATTCTGACTCATGCAGATGTAATCTGTTTCTGAGAAATTGTTTATGTAGCCTGTTCCAATGGGAGACATTTGCAGATAGATCTCAACAAGTTACCTCTCCCCTATTCACTCTTCATCATGTTGCGATGTGTAATTTGCTTGCTAATTACAATATTCACTCCCTTCTTGGATTTATGAAGGTCTTTTAACAGTAAAAATCAGTAGGAGTGAATAACCTGGGTGGATGGGCTCTCCTAGAAAGCCCCAGTGAATAACCTGCCCTCTCCATGACCACCCGTGGTGTAGGTGCCTACCTCCTTCTCAGTCACATCTGTGCTCTCCCACCCCTCCTGCTGCCTCCATGGTTCTGAGCAGGGGTCTCCTGCTCCTGCCTTCTCTTCCTTGCCTGCTTTGCTTGGGCAAGAGCTGGAGGCTATCCCACCCGATCACCTAGTGCAGAGCCCCTGCCTCTCAACAGGGATTTCAGCTCCATGTTGGCGTGCTGAAAGTTGATTTTCTTCTGATTTCCCTGGCCTCTGACATAAAGAGTAGGAGGGAGAAGGAGTTTTGGGTAACAGGTGTTTGCCTGTTGTTGAAAAGTGCTGCTGGAAGGGGAAAATATGTCAGCAAGAGCCTACACAGACTAGATGAGGAGAAAGTGCAGCTGAAAGAGGGGAGAAGATGAAAATTCACAGCACCAGGGCCACCCTGATCAAATTTTCATACTCATTCAGGCCAGCTGCAGCCACTTCACCCTTCCTGGTGCCAGTGAGCATCTTCCATGCTTGAGGCAGAGCTCAACCACTTCCTCATTACCTTCTGTGGTAACTTCTCTCATTTTAGCTGCTTTTCAGGATATACTGTGACAGGCTTTGGGTGAGACCACCCTCCTTCTGAAGGGAAGGCAGTCGTGCTTCTCCCTGGCACCCCTTTGTGTTTTAACTCTGCTTCAGGATCTCTCTCCCTTGACTTTGATGCTAGCATCTTCAAATAGTGATTGCCTATTAGCACAGTAGAGTCAGGCTTTAATTTCCCCAAAGCAAAAGCCTTTTATAGCTCCACAGCATGTATGATCTGTCCAGAAGGTATGTCTGCTGGAGCTGGAGAGAACAGGTATCCTTACATGCAGCAGTATCCCACGTGTATAGGCAGAGAAATTGCTTACCGTGTCTTTCCTGTAAATGAGGTTCTTGCAAGTACCTAGTGAGCTCAGCATGGGATCTTTTGGAATCGGAGAGTCACTTTTGGAGCTTTCTGATCCCACTGAGGCTTAGTGGTGCTGCACTGTAGTACCTGCAGCAAGGAGTTCTCCCATCTTGCAGCTCTGCTTCAGGTACTGCTTGGAGCAGGTATCCTAACCCCCTAGATGGGCTTGTAGCATCCTGCACAGTCTGGGGTTTTGGTATCTTATTAGTTTGTCTATTTAAAAAAAAAAAAAAAGGAACAATTTTCCTTGGTATTTCATACATATAGAGGCAAGATTTTGCCAGTGAGATGCAGTTCAGTTATGGATGCTCTGACATTATTGCATTATTACTGTTCATTGGAGTGCGTGAATCATGAGCCAACACCTCAGCATGTCCCACTGGTCTGGGAAACTGGGGGAGAAAAATAGTGTGAAAGCATGTAATTAGAATTCATCTAACCCATATGCAAAGGGAGCATTTCTTGGAGCACAGGTTTTCTGCATACATTCACCTTAGTGTTAGGGAAATTCTGAGCTGAGCCTGGCCTCTTGTGAGGATGCAAAAGACACAGTCCCAGCATAAACGCCCTTCCCCTGCCGGTCTTCATGAATCAGCCCCGAAAAGTGAATGGGGACTTAATAGCAGGCAAAGTGACATACATTTCCCCAACTTCAGTCCTGGAAACAACTGAGCAGTTTGAAGATTTCCAAAACAACTGCATTATAATGTGGCGATCCTCTGTAGAGGTTATGGGCAAGGAGCATCAAATTGGGATAATGGGTACCCTCAATGTTAGCAAGCAGACGCCCCTCTCTTTGTTTCCAGCACTGCTGCAGGAGATAGTAAATAATGAGACTGCTATTGATTTTTCTATTATAGCTCTTGCCTTGCACTTTCTGCCATCTGCTAGGGGGGAAGGTAGCTTGAAGGCATCTTTATTTTAAATCCTACTTCATAACCACTAAAATATTAAAGGAGGGTGAGATAACCTTGTCAGACAAATTTAATACTGGTTTTCTGATTGCTTTCTTTGTAATAAGTTTACAAGCTTGGTTGATTAAGGTAAAAGGATTATAGGAGAGACTCTCCCACCTTGTGAATCTTTCATACTTTGACAATAACAACACGAAGAATTTATAATCATCAGCAGCATAATTTACAGTCACCACTGGGTTGGTGTAGAAAAAGCTGATTTTAATACAGCTAAATACAAGGTGAGGAATAAGGCAAAATAAATGTAGGTTATGTTGGAACGATAGTGAAGTTTTTGCTTTAACAGTGTGTTTTAGAGGAGAATTTATGGTTTACAGTTGCCAGATGCTATAGTGTTTGCAGTGGCCCCGGGTCTCTAACTTGGTGAGCTGGTGGCTGGTGTCAGCTTGGTTAGAGCCAAAAAATTGAGCTGATCTCTGTCATCCATGCTGCAGAAGTGAGAGGTGGCCATGCAGCTCTTGGCACCATTGGGGCTCCAAGAGCATCATCCTGCACCTCCTCTGGCCATTACGGATGCAACAGCTTCACCCCTGGCTCTTCCTTTGCCTGAAGGTCATCGCCACGTGTTGTTTTTCTTTTCAATCTATCAAAGTCTTACAAAGCCTTACATTGGGAGGAAAATCTCTCTTTGTGCTAGTGCTCAGAACTGTCAGTAGAGACTTAATTTATCTTTTGCAAGTTACAACTCTCTGTTGTCTCACTGCTCTAGAGGTGACCCCATCCCCATGGTGATCAATACTTTTGGTGGGTGAAATGGGCAGTGATCTTGTGCAGGCAAAGAAGAATCTGTCTCTGAGCTTGCCATTAGAAGACCACTTTAATATTGCTACAGGTGTGCTCACAGGAGAGGAAGGGCATGCAGGCTATGGAAACACCCACGTGTGTCTGGAAGCTGTGAGCACAGGGCTGAGCAGGCAGCTGTGGGTGCTCTGAGTAGAGCCCCCCGAGGCTGCTCACACACTCCATGGGCTGCGTTTCACTGGGGAGTGGCCACACTTTCAGAATTTGCCTTTCTGTTTAACCATGTTTTGAGGCAGCTCTGAAACGTTGTGGTGACAGCAAAACCTGACATTTTCTGTTTAACAAGTGCAGAGCAATGGCCCTAGGCTACAAGGATGTATTCAGCTCTCCAGAATTTTCTTCAGGTTTATTTTTGTGTTCGTTTTTGGCATGTCTCTTTCTTTTTTGTGGGAAAAGTAACAAAGGGAGAAATGTTGGGTTGTTTTTTTTTTTTTCTTTTCTAATTCTTCCACACAGCTCTTCTAACTCGTTTGCTGATAAGTCATTTTCACGTGAGTAAAGGGGATTATTGATGGTTTATTTTCAGTTATGCCTATCCATAATGTGTTTGAATACAAGCCCCTTATTATCTCTCTACTGGTATTCAGTAAGTCTCCTAGAATCAATATATTTTTGGGGTTTTTTTGTTTGTTTGTTTGTTTTTTAATTCTGAGGGCTGACAGGACCAGTATCTCCCAAGGAATTGTCAATGCATTGTTAGAAACCATGCTAACAATGACATGATTTCTCTCACGAGACACTCCAAAGAATCAGACAAAGCCTTATAAGCACCAAAAAACATTACCAGACTTTTTTTTCACAGGGCTCCTTGTGCTCTTTGGGATGCATTGCAGATGCTAATAGAGAAATTAGAGGGAATTTGTGGCTATTAAGTAATGATTGAATAGCAGTGCTGGCAGGGAATACAGAAAATAGAATCATAGAATCATGGAATCATTCAGGTTGGAAAATACCTCTAGGATCATCTAGACCAGCCTTCTTCGAACATCTCCCTAACCACTAGACCATGTCTCGAAGCACCACATCTACCCGTTTTTTAACACCTCCAGGGATAAATAATTTTGTGCCATGCTAGCTCCAAGGCAGAAGCCACCTATGTGAAGATCTCTGCCTGCCTTGATCTCAAGAAACTCATCCCAGGAGCCCCACTGGACCAATTTCTAGAGGTCACAACCATCCAGCCCTGCGGTGCTGATAAAACCTCCTTTCCTCTGTGAGGAACAGACACCAAAAAGTGTTTATCCTTGTCAACTTCCTCAAGGTCTGTCTTGTTTGCATTTAATTTGCTCTTCCTTGGCTTTCTTCTTTGGGGGATGTTTGCTTGAAATCAGATTTTGTCCCAGGGTGATGCCAAGCTCATTTGAGACAAATTCTTGAATTCAGGAGCACAAAATCACTGCTAATGTTATCTCCTTGACTTTACTTGTAGTTCCTGCACTGAGTTGGTTAAGTTTCAAACTGAGGTGGAAAAAAAAAAGGCATCCTCAATAGCTTCTGCCTACAGCAGGATTTTCTGCTTTCATTTATTCCCCTTCATCACCTTCAGCTCAGAGGTGGTTGTGCTGCTGCTCATCGCAGCATTTGTGGCAGTGACCATGTCATTTGCGCAATTCATGAGGCCAATGCTTGAAAAGTCACAGAGCAATACCAAATTGCCCTGTTCTCGCACTGTCTGCAGCTTCAGAGAAACAAGGAAACTGAGGCGCTAATCACTCTAGGCAACAGGCATTCAGGTGAGCCTCAGCAGCTTCATGATACAGACTGTTGTATCAGAAGATAAAATTAGAGTCTGACCTTGAAACCTGTCTGTTGCAGAGCAGGAGCTGTGGCCTTGAAGCCACCCACATCCCATGTAATTCTCTGGAAATTATGCACTTTGAAAATGCCTGTCTTTCATTCTGACAAGCTTACGTCTCTTCTTACAGCACAAGGTGCTCCTGCCTTCTTTTCCAGACTTTGTCTCCCTCCTCCTCTCTTCGCCCGTGCACAGCACTTAGAACATTTTCTCCTAGAGCATCTTCACCAGAAAAGATCCTTTTTATCATGCATCCAGCAATGTGAAAGAGAGAGCTGTGCTGATAGGCAGCTCTTCTCAAGAGTTCCTGCAGCTGATGTATTTATCTCCCAATCTCAGCTCCCCTTGGCAGTTCATTCACAGGGAAAAAAAGAAAAAAAAAAAACAGCCAAGAAGAAAGGAAAGCTGAAGCCTTGATTGTAATTAGGTTTTGTGGAGAGGCAATATTATCTGCTTAAAAAGCAAGCAAGCAAACAAAAATGCACAAAAAGAAAGCCTGTCTCTGCTTTTGTCCTCTGAATGCAGCCTTGCCGCTCTTCATGTGAGAGTAGAAATGAGCAAACTGTAATATAATCAAAATGATTAGAGATAATGAATGTTTTGGTACCTGTATTTAGTGCCATGTCAACTGCCCCTCCATTAATGGTAGGTATATTTTCAGTTCAGTGGAAGTATAATAAATCTATAGCAAGTCTGGGTAGATACAACTGATTTCCACTTCAATGGAAGCAGAAAGCAAAGTCAGGTCTTTTATGATACCTAATCAATGATAAACCACCCAATAATGCATACAAACGAGAAGTGTTGAAACTCCAATAGCATCTGTGAGCCTGAAACAGTTTGATTGGCCTTCATTCAGCCTAGCAGGAGTTACTACCAGGTGAAATAGATAATCACTTCTATTTAATTTTATGTCAGTAAAGCAGCAGGGTCATATACTGTAAATCAGAACAGGAACTGTACTTTCTAATTTGTTTTTGCAGTGTTCCTTGCTCTGCCAAGTTGTTCATTAGCAATTATGATTAAAAAACCAAGTTTTTAAAACTAAGCATTGAAAAATGACTTTAAAAAGCATACTTCTCACAACATTTTTCAACATTTTTCTCTGAGGTTTTTATTGAGATGGATAGTGGAACTACTTAGACCTACAGTTTGGTAGAAATATTAATCTACATTTAAAAAAACAAAACCAAGGCACATTTATTCTGAATCTGGAAAGCTAAAAGCTCTTCTCTGAAATATTTACATTTTAAAGCTCAAGGTAATAATAATGAGACCTGCATATTTAAAACGGAAGAATTTACTCTCAGTGGAAACCTTTCATTGCTTTTCCTTGCAAACAGCATGCTTTCAGTAAGAGCAGGGCCTCTCCACTGGACATAACACTCACTGTAAAACAACGTGAATGAATCCAGTGCCTGGAGTATCAGAGCGTGAATCCATTTCTCCCTTTCTTCCTCAGTGAATAACAGGTTGCTAACAAGCACTCTTAGTAATACTGAGGATTTTTTCAGCTGCTTGAAGTGGGGACTCTGTCTCATCATAGACCCCAGATAAGAGTAAAAGAGAGGCTTGTGAATGAGGCTGGGAAGTGTTTGCTCTTGCAGTGAAATGATTAAAATAATCTCACCATACTTAGGATGTACTAAGAGTACAGGTACCCTCCTGACACAGCTAAGGAACCGTTTCATAATGAAACACTTCACCTTTGATAACAATGAGTCCTTTGAATTGCTAGGTCTTGAAAGAAATAACTTCTGTTTTCATTGGAAAGATATCATTTATACCCAGATAAGCCCTGGGCCAGACTGAAAATATATCTTTGCTTGCTGGGAATATTTGTACTGTCCTGGACACAAATGTGGGAGAGAGGGTGGCTCCTGGTGCTGTGCTTAAAGTTATTATGGATGTCTCTTGTTACGCCTGGAGAGACTTTCAAAAGTTCATTAGAGGATGTATTTCCACTCCCACTTTCTTGCTCTCTTGTTGTCATGATCTCTTCTTGTCTATTCTCCTTTCTTTCATTAGCACTTTATATAATTTGACACTGCATCAGGATGATGGCCTGTTTACTGTATGCAAATAATTCCTAAATTATGCATGAATAATTATGAATTTGCATGTTGGTTTCCTGAACTGGCATGTTGCCATGTAAAATTAGCTTCACTTGAATGTGAGCGCAAAAACATGCTGACACAGTCAAATTAAAACTGAAGGAAGAGCTCACCTTGAAGGGAACACAAACTGTTGAGCTGCTGCTAGAAAAGAGTGAAGTACAGCTTGAGCCTTATAGATGCAATCTATCTGATGATCTGAGAACTTGGTGAGGAACTGGGACAATGGTGTGCAATGGAACGTGGGCTTTTCGCATTGCAACACCTCTTCCGGATCAAAGGTGCCTTCCAGACATCATCCTCACATATGGCAATTCCTGACTTGACTCATTAATCCATGCCAGTGGAGTGATTTGATGCATTTGCAGAGGTCTGAGATTGGACTGTAGGACTTGACCTGACCCATGCACACCCCTTGTGAATGGTGTGAAGTGTTCAAACTGCATGCTGCAAAGGAGCCACAATGGGGACTTGAACCCTTTTGCACTTCCTCAAGGTTTGTGTTCTGGCAGGGCTGGATCCCAGCTCAGTCACTGGGGCTTGTGTGGGCACTCCTGAGGCCACGTGTTTGTCTCTGTTGTGCTGATGTATGCTCTGTCCCACCCTGGCAGAGCTGTGGATGAATTATGCTGGATACTTGCAAGTCAATTAATTAAATTGAAACGGGGTATTTACATTTTGTTTCTCTGCCATATAATCTCCTACAAAATCTACTTCTGAGTAGACACCCTAGCTCTGATCAGGTGTACCAAACTGCTTAAAAGAAGATTTCCAAATCTGAAGACACTTTGTTCTCTTTTGCTACCAAGAGAAGGCCAGGGGTGTGTCTGCTGTGTTCCGTGCTCAGGAATCATCATCTTAAGAAGCTTTGCTATGCAAAACCCCTCAGCAGTCCCACTTTGGATAACAGATCTAAGAACGGTGGTGGAGGTGGTCGCAGCCCTTTCACAAGAAAGAGTACAAGTACTAAAGGTCTTATTTCCTTCCTAATATATCTCCCAAGATGACATGGAATATATTTAGAAGACTGAGGATGAACATCCAGTAGGCATAGAGAAACCACTGAAGAACAGTTCTCAGTTGGCGATAAGGACTAATTCTGGCTTGAACCTCTGTTGCCCATTCTAGTAGGCTTTCTTAGGTTTGTGTTTAACTGTTGCAAGCTCATGTGTCTCTGCATAGATGGTCCCGTTAGCATCTTCATTTTGAATTTCCTGCCAAGACAGAGCTGTTGATGACAACCTACTTGAGCACATCTTAAAAATTCTGCACCAACCTTGGTGTATTGGTATTATGGTGCTCTGTTCTGTATTGTTTGACAAGGGTTAATTAGAATAATTACTAGTAATTATTCTAATTTAAATGTTTTGTATGTATAGGAATCCCAGGATAGAGGCATATTGCTGTCCTGTAATTGTGGGCATCCTTGGCTTTGCTCCAGGTTTGGTGAGTGTTATGCAGGATCAGAGTTTGCTTTTTGATGGGGTTCTGTCTAAACTCATGACTCCAGTGAGCAAAAGGCTGACATTTTCAAAAATATCAGTTAACAAAAAAAAAAATGCCCCTTTTATTAAAATCTTATCAGTGGACATGTTATTCTCCCAATAAGTGTGTTATTCATCAAAAACAAAGTTCACCGTAGTAACTTTTTTTTTATTAAAAAGAGAACCAGTAAAAAAATCATCATAGTTTTATTGTTTTTTAGTGTAAATCTAATTTCTTAGCAACTGGAGACATAATATTTGCTCCGTCTGCCTTGCCTGCTTAGCATGGTTTCATGGGGCCGGAAACTCAGTGACATCTATGAAAAGGTGAGCTGGTGCTCTTTGCTTCATCGCACAAGCAACAAAGATGACAAAATGAATCTCAGCAAATCCCCACCTATGGACAAAGTTGAAGGAGAATTTAATTACTAATTTTGCAGACTCAGCAGAGATAAGGCTCCTAGATAATATTTTACTTGTCCAGTATTATGTTTCCTTCAAATCTGAAGAGCTGAGTAACTGCAGAGTCCTTCCTCTTGTCTCCCTCTCCTCCTTTTTTAACCAAATTCCTGTACCAGGGTTCAGGACAGGGACCACCCTTGGGCTCTTTGCATATGGGTCACCCTGCATAACTGAGCTGTGAATGTTGTTGGGCTGCTCTGACTGCTTGAAAATACTGTGTTTCACCAGTGTCTTGTCCTGCAGTGAGTGCTGGAGTCTTCCCAACTTCCCTCTTTAAATCCCCTCCTTACTCTCTACCTCGGGGGCGCCTGGGGGATGCCGACCAATGATGGCCCTTCCTGTAGCACTGAATTGTGCTGATTTCTAGGCAATGGATCTAATGCTCTTATTCGTATTCCTCCCCTAGCAGCTCCACAAGCATTGCACAGAGCTGTTGCTATGCTGCCAGAAGCAGGCAGAGGTTCATCTGCACTCTGGCAGGGTGGAAGGACATGCTGGGGAGCAGGCAGAGTTGCTCTAAAAAGTATCTAGGGAATGGTGCTGAACTGGTAGCAGAAGGGAACATGGATGCTGAGATGGAAGTTCAGTTTGCATCTATAGCATCATTACCACCCACTTCAGTGGTGCTTCCAGCTCAGAAAGTGATTACTTGGGTCTGTGATCAAATTGCCTTTTCTGCTCCCCTTCCCCCCTCTACATTTTATCCTCTGAGACCAAATAATCCACAGGGCTGAGCCTGGTGGGACTGTAGCAGGGCAGTGTGTTCAGGGAAAAAAAGCGGCTCTGGGCACCCACCTTGTTCCTGGCTCACACTCCCCATCAGCCACCCCTCTTTTCACCCATTCATGATTCGCCTGTCAAATGCTCGGGGTGCACTGGGCCTAGTGTTACAACCCTGTCTCTTGATGTTTGTGATGCTTTCATTAACAGAAATTCAAGATGATCCTCTCAGTACAGACATGCATAATCTTCTGGCTGGGGATTTGAACTGGAGAAACATGGACATCTGACACCAGGTGCAACCCACAAAGCTCAGTGGGTCCTAAGAGGGAGAAAGCAGAGAAAGAAAAGGGAATTTGTGGTCCTGCCATTTAAGGATGGAGGAAATGGGCAGGCTGTGAGCAGCCTCTTTCACCAGTGCCAATGGACACAGCTTGCTGGAGGGCTGAGTTGTCACTTGCTGACTGTCTGCCCCTCTCTGCCAAAGCAAAAGGATGTTTAATTGGTATGGAAATGTGCCAGCAAAATCCTACATCTTCTTTTCTCTTCCTGGAAGCTTGCAGACAGGGTGGAACGGCAATTTGAGCTTTGAAGGAATAGGAGATATTCTTTCCCCAAACAATATTCAGCCTACTCTGCTTGTGCTGTCTTTTTATATTTTCCCTGGTTTTCACCTGCTTTCTGTGTTTTTCTTATCATGACAATGGTGCTAAAAGATAAACTTTACAGCCAACAATGCTGTTCTAATAAACCTGTGGTTAAAATAGCGAAGAGAATGCAAATTAAATACCATAATCATTTAGAAGCTGTAGCTTCTTTTAAGTATAAGTACTTGCCATCTCAGCTTTAGAATGTGGGTGGATTCTATTAAATGTAATTATTTTCCTAGAGGACTGCAGGGTAAAGGTGTTTCACAAATGCACAGATAACAAATGAGGATGATTTAAAAACAACACAGAACATTGCAGTTGTTAAATATATGGATGATAAAGATACTCTGTTACTGACTCAACCTCTCTCTTTTCAAGTCTGCTTTCTTCTGATGTTGCTGTGCTCCAGAGCTCCCAGAATGAATAGTTCAAAAATATTAATTACATATTTATACCTATAAAAACCAGTAAAATTTGTTGCTTAGTGTGTTGGAATAAACTTTCATTTTGGCTTCAATCAGAGCTGGATTAAGCACCCAAGAGCTTGAGCCTTTGGGCTTGAACTTCAGTGCTGAAATTCAGCTCTCTGCTCAGCTGCTGTCCCCAGGGGCACTGCCAGTCCATAGATTCAACATTTTTCAATATTTACATTTTGCATGTGGACGTGTGAATGCTGCATCCAAATCTTGGCCAACAGGAGTCATCTACTTTTCTTCTATGTCTTTGCAGGCAGGTTTTATATGCAGCCGCTGTGGAAACCATTCCATGGCAACCTGTTCTCCCCATGTACCGTGCTTAAAATAGAGTCTAGCACTCAAACCCTCTACGGATCTGGACTTTGGTGACCAATTTCCAGGTAACTCTAGCTCTCCAAGAAACCTTGCCATCCTGGTACCTCTTCATAACCAGTAGCTAAATGCCATCACTTTACAGGAATACTGAGAAAAGCTGACTTCTTGCAATTTTGTGAGCATAGCTGAAGACTGGCTGCAGTACACCACAGCTTTGTTCTGCCTTCCTGTTGGTGGTTGGCTTGTCTTGAACCATCTTTTGCACCATGGAGTGCTCTGGTGCCGGGAATGGCTACACTCCAGAAATGGCCGTGCTGAGCTTGGGATGGCTGCAAAGCCTCTCACTTCACAAGCATTTGGTGCAGTGTGGGAAGGCACAGCATCACCTGCATGGAAGCAGCAACACAGCATGAATCAAAGCATACCACCCATGATGCTTTCCATAGGAAGCTATCTCCAGTCAGAATTATTCTTGAGACAAAAACTCACTGCACTGGCTGGTGTGATTAAATTAAGGATGGTAGAGAGAATAAAAGAAAATTTAAAAGTCCCTCTCCCAGTCTTCTGTCCATCTACTCTGAAACATGCTGGAAACACTGCGAGTTGCTTATCCATGGTGTTTTATAGCATATAAGGAGTTCAAAACCTGTGCCAGTTGCCTGGTGGTGCCTGAGTTTGGGAGGGTCCCCTGAATACCTGAAAAAATAGTATGTGTCTCAAACCAGAACCCAGCTCCAGCATGCACTTTGAACTGGGTTTTCTAAAAATGTGTAGTGCTGTATGGAGTTCCCTGTGTGCCTTCCCACTTGTGTTTGCATGAAGTGTAGCAATTTTGCTGAAGTCAAACCTGAGATAAGCATGAGCATATAAGGAGAAAATTAGCTTCCATATTATTTCATTCCACGTAAGCAAAACAGTAAAAAGGTGTGGGGATATTTTTCATGGTTTTATGGGGAAAATATAGTGAGAAAGCAGATTCTGGGAAATGTCAGTGCTAAAACCTCATCATCTGTGTATGTGAAGCCTGGAGAGCAGCTGTTAGTAGATCATTCAAGGTTAATGTAACTGATCTTATTTTGTTGATTGCATAAATAATTCTTTCCAGGGAGATTAGTTATAATCCAGAAGTTTCCATCATTTCATTTTTGATGATGTTTGTACAAATCTTTCATATAACCTTTCAGGCACACAGCCCCGCTAGCTCAGCATATTTCATCGAGGAATTTGTTGTAAGTCAAACTATTGCAGTGTATCTTCCCATTAGAGCTAAAGAGGAATATTCTGATGAAGCACTTTCTCCCTTGAATATGCCAATTCATTGGAAATTAAAAGTTTCACAGAATTTTTGCCAGAATGTATGACCCTGCCTTGTTGCTTTGCCAGCTGGCATACTGAGAATCCTGGGTTTTACACCCATTCTCCTTGGAATCCTGGTTTGCAAGTATCCTTTTAAACATCTGTAGTAGGTGGTAAAGGGCAAATTCTGCAAACCTTGTGCTGAGTTATCCCTCCATGGGACTTCATGTATGCACAAACTTGACTTGGCATGTGTAAGGAACATGAAATGGGGCCTGGGAGGAAAGGAAGCTAGGTGAAATCTGAACACACATCTTTTTTAGGAGCTCCTATGGTATGAGCAGCCCAGATATCTGGAGCTCAGCTAGAATATGCTACAAAGCAGAGTAACCTTTGGCTCAATGCCAGGAACAGAGATAAGGAAAATATTTATAACGCAAGGTGTCTTTCCAGACCTAACCAACCAGAACATTTTTAAGCCTCACTGGTAAACCTTGCACAGCTTTTTAAACTTAATTAGCATATAAAATCTGTAAGGAAGTGAAGGAGACACAATAATACAAGTGTGGATATAGAAATAGCTTAAAAATATTAGAAGTATGTCAATTTACCTTTGAATGAGACATACTGGTGAAAGAATATGGCCTGCACAAAGCAAAATCTTTGCTTTCTCACCAGGTTCTGCCCAAGGAATCACAAACATTAGAGATCTTGGGAAGTTGCGGTATGACTTTCTGTTAGGCTAATGCTTTTTTATCTTTGCAGAAGTCAGTGCTTTCTGATGTTGCAGTAAAATACAGTTTGCTTTTCACAAAAGCAAATTACTGTTTTATTTTGTTACGGCAATAACACCTTGGAGAGATGGTGAGAAGGTTTGGGGTTTTGAGAATTGTGGCCTGGAAAAGGTATCTGCTCCATGTGGATTTGCTTTCATGTACATCTCAATGCAAGAGCAGCGGTGCAGAGCTGATCTGCAAGTCAAGGTGTTGTGGCGTGCTCAGCACCTAGGACTGGGCCACCGTGTGCACTGGGGCCCTTGGCAAATAATTTGCCGTGGGTGGCATGTCCTAAGAAGCTGCTAAGGTGTGTTCTAGACATTTACAGGCCCCAGACCCTCCTTTTCATGCAGAAATAATCATTGTCTCCTCAGTAGCAGGTTTTGCCTCAGCCTGCTGGTAAATTAACGTTCCTCTGAGTTGTCCTGGTTTGAAGGACAGGTGTCTGCTAGGGAGGCGGGAACCTCCCTTAGGATGGGAAATGTAAACCCTCTCCCT
>JAVSBS010029676.1:4255-22184 GCA_033124195.1 Coracias cyanogaster
TTATCTATATGCATTACTTTGATTTCAAATTATTTTTAGCATGGCTTTTATTGTACTCATTGTTACATACATAAATCTTTAAAGTAATACGTTTGGTAAGAAATGGTCATAAAAATTTACAGCCAGTAACTTTTCCCCTGTCCCTTACAATGATATTCTACTAAAACCATTAAATGGTTCTCATTAATGCCCTTTAAATGATTGTGTAATGACCCACAATCGCTTGTAAGTGAACAACCATTAAAGAATTACCAGTTCTTAGCATGCTTTTAAGTACAGTTTAAATACATGGGAGGTAACGTATAATATATGAGAAAAAGTCTTAAATTTGAAATTGTAAAAACACGGTTGCTACAAAAGGAGTAGGTGGGAAGCCTCCCCAGCACTGACCATAGCTCTCGAGAGCACCGGGTAATAACACACAGCCATTTTTGCAGGAATGCATCTGTATTGATTTGTTTTCTAGAATCACTTGGGTTTATGAGCCTGATATTGAAATGATCTGTAAGGAGTAAAATGACAACAAAAGGATGATTTCCATACAAATATGCTGAAATGAAAATCCTGGGCGTACCTGCTAATGGCTGTTATTGGGAAGTGTGACCCATCTGCTACTTTCAAAGGGCAGCTTCGCTCTAAGCCCGGAGACAGAAATAGAAGTCATCATTTGGGTGTTTTTGAAGTATGAGAAAGGGAGATCCATGAGCACAGGTGACCTTGAGAAAATCTCAGGAATGTTCGTATCTGGATGCAAAGAAATGTGAGTGATTGAAAAGACATTTTTAATGAAGACCATTAATTTAACGGGGAGTCGTAGCCGATTGGCATGATCTTGCCGTGACAATTCCAGCTTGACCCGTTGCTGGGATCCTGACTGCGGTGCTTGGAGGAGCCAGGATGAGGGAGCTGCAGGGGCAGCTCCATGGGTGGAAAGGGGCATTTTGCAAATGTGCCGTTCTCCGTAATCACAGCGCATACCAAAAGCTAAAGTGCGTTTCACACTTCAAATGGCCGTTCAGGTTTGTAGATGCCCGTTATATGTGTCACTTCCAGATCTGGCCTTGCTGGCTGGCAAGCACGATTTGGCAATAAATCGCAGCTGTCCCATCCACCCAGCCTTCTTTTCAAAGTCGGGTTCTTGTGCTGCGGAGGTGGGACATGTGGAAGTGCACCTGGTCATAGGAACACATTTTCTCCTTGCTAATTTGATTCTATTATGCCTACAATAACTATACTCCTTGTTCAGCCTTGTGACCTTAAAATTGTACCTGAGGAAAATGAATTTCTGCTTCTCCAAAGCCAGATTATTGGGAAGTGAAACCCTTGTTAGCCAATGCTTCAGTAGTTTTAGATCCTTTGTAAACTAACCTTCCTTGAAAGGCTCTGTACAGGTAGCTTTTGTCATCCGAGTGCTTTGCTTCTGGGTAAGCGGGCAAATTTTCTTTGAATTCTCAAGGCTTCAGGGTGGCATTGAAGAGAGTCCTACAACATTGAAAATAAGCATGTGTTTATTTATTTATTTTAACGTCAGAAAGTTAAGTCCTTTGACTTTGTTCTTTGGTAGCAGCCTGGCTAGCCTGTTGTTGGCTTCAAGTGCAATCGCTTTAATTCCAGATTGCTTGGTCCAACAGGGATTTGAATCTAGAGCTCCAGCATCCTAGCATCCAAACCACAAGGATACAGGGTTTTTGTTTGTTTTTTCAAGGCGTTCTCTCTCTCTCGGTCCTTGAGAGAAATTCACTGAAACCAGTGTGTGAAATATTTCAGTTCCATGAAATTTCATCTAATCAAAATGTTCTAGCTGGTTATGCCCACTGCTGAGAGTATCTGACCACTAGTTTCCAAGGCAGCAGGCAGCCTAAGATCACATTAGACTTCACAGAATGCTTGGATACACAAATTTCAGTAGCAGCAACAAATGCTTTCTGTCATGTTATGTTTGCTAAGAGCTGGATCCCTTCTCCTTACCACTGCAATCTACATATTTGTCACCTCCTCGTGTGCGTAACTGCACCAGGTATAGTTGCCACACCAGACACATGAGACCAACAGAATTTCATAATGTTGGTTTTATGAATACTTTAATTTTTTTTTGCATTTTTTAAATTACTTTTTTAACTTCCCAAACTGAATTATACTCACTGGTCCTTACCTGCATCCTCATCCTAAGAGACTGCAATCCAGGTATAGTGCAGCCATATATTTAACCCATCTTTCAGTGCAGCTGATTTGGATATTTTTGCAACATCAATCACCGTAGTAGCTAAGTCTGATATCTTATCTGTGCATCCTGCATCTGAGCAGCTAGGTTATATACTACTGAATAGGTCTTGGGTAAGATACTGAGATGAATAGATCTCAAAAAGTTTTCCGACTAAAAATTCTGTGCCACAAACTTCCTGTCGGAGCCCAGGCTGGACCACAAAACAGTCTGGAATGAAGAGTGTGCCAGTAAAGCTATAAATTCATATGCTTGTATGGGCAAGGATGTGTGGGTCTGGAAAGGTTTCTAGGCTCTCCAACCTTGGGTAATGAGTAGTTCATCCATTACTCCGGAGAGCTCCAAGCATGGGGAGGGAATTTTTTTGAAATAGCCAAGAGAGGATAAAATATTCTTAAAATATGCCATGGGAAATAAGATACGTGGAGAATGATGGCAGAGACAGATGCCGTTTCTGAAACAGGAGAAGAGGATATTGGTGGGAAAGGGGTAGAGAAGAACGCGCGTTACCAGGAAGCTGACGATACTGCAACATGTCATGCCACCTCCGGCTTTCTGTCAAAATACTTCACCTGGCACGTCACGCACAGCAGCGCGGGAGCAGAAAATCATTAGTGCACAATGAAGCCGTTCTCACGGAGTGGCATTTTCCGAGCACTTTGCAGCAGGGGAAGTGACAGAGGTGCTGGGCGATGGAGACGTTCGTATCCGAGCCGAGACAGTGAGAGAGAGCTCTCGGAGTTTTGGTTCGGGGCACTGTGCGCTTGCCCTCCCATCCTTCCTCTAATAATGAATTAATCAGGAGCGCTGCATGGATGGCTTAATCTTTTAAATACATACATTTCACATTGTTAGGTACACAGGGCTGCAAAAATGGGTGCTCGGCTTTGGTCCTGTTTTGCAGAGGTATTTGGATGCCTAAAGATACCCACCCTGGAGGGGGTTTCTGGACTAATTAAATACATTGGGTGTAAGTACATAAACGCACAGGAAAAATCTGTCATGCTTAGGCGTGTGATACTTCGGTAAATCTAGCACTTTAATTATGTCTACATAGCATAAGAGCACAGGTACCACTGTGGCTACTTGGTGTTTCTGGTGCCACCTATTATTCAGATTGCAAAGAAGAAAAGGGTAGGTTAAAAAAAAAACAAACAACAAACTTTGCTTTTAGTCTGGATATCTGGTTTTGGTGGGAATACTGATGCTGCGAAATATATATATATTTTATTAGACCACAGTGAATTGGTACCCAAAGGAAGAAAATTTTATTTGTTTAAGTGTCTGTGATGAACGCAGTTCTAGTATTTCAAAAGTCTGTGTAGTGCATACTGAAAATAGGCTTTTTGCCAAATGGGAATTGAAACGCATATACGTATTACACTATTTGCCTTAGAAGAAATTAATTTTCAGCTAGAAGCAGATAGGATTATTTAATATTTATCTTTAGCTGCAGGAAGATGAATCTATTATTTTATTTTGTTATTTTATATGTGGTATTCATCCAGATCTTCCTATAGGAGGTGCTGATGTATACTTGTCTATACCACATCAGGATTAAAGAGTCTCCAGTTGTTAAATTTCTCCAGCTCGTGGTGCCTGGCAATCACCAGCAGGGACCATCGCTTTCCTCGCGATCGGGAAGAAGTACGCCGAGGTTTATCACACGGATGTGCGTGTATCCGAGAGGTGCAGGGAGAATTGGGAAGGGAAGTGATTCTTTTCCCTAGTTGCTTCCAAAGTTAATAATATTGGGCAGTTAAAACATCTCCAGCATTAAAATGAAGCAGAGAAAATGGAACAGCGTGGTGTGTCCAAGTTGACTGATTCAGCGCCGGTGAGAGAATGGACTGGAGTGTATAAAGTTACAGTCTTGCAAAGTACCACGGAGATGGGGACTGTTAAATATCAATGGAGCATTACCCTGCACTGTCAGCAAACTTTAGTCTGACCATGGTGAGAGATGCTAAAATGTCATTTCATGGACCACATTATGTGCTGCTTACAATGAATATTTCGTCCATGGTTTATTACATTTTTGATAAATTGTAACTTCCCGGACAAAAATTTGGTTAGCTTATCTCCAGTGTCGTTTAAAGATCTTTAAAGAACTGATTTTGCCCCAAAGAATCGTTTAACAGCAGCCTGTAGCCATGTGGTACTAATTTAAATTACTGTAGCTATGGCAAGTCTCCTTCCTGAAATTAATAAATGCAATTTATAAGGAATGTTAAGTAACAACTAACAATTTAATACTTCATGAATTTCAGCCAAACTGATTAAATAATTAAAGTAAATTTGTAGAGTTGGGGAAGAAGTTTCACCAAAGGAAGGGAGCGACACTTTGGAAGTTGTCTACATTTGTTGGGACCCATAGCGTGGCTGGCTTTCCCACAAACGGTTTAGCTGTGCTAACAGGAGAATGGCAGAGTTAATTGAAAACCTGCCTCGTCCCACTAACATGAAGGATATTTTGAAGGATCTTAAGTTATTTAAACGGTAGTACCGCAGGAAAACCGCTTCACAGAGAAGTTGATAGTAGCAGAAGTGCAATGTCGTCGGAGCGGAGGATTTGGTGATTAAATGGCTTGGATGGTGCGCTCGGGGCTGCGAGGGATGTGTGCTCGGGAGGGGCCGCAGCACTAGGAAACAAAGAGAGCTTGTGAAGAGTGTGTGCTAGGGCTGAATTCTGAATTGCTGAGAGGAAGATGCATGTGAGACCCTTGAATTTAGCAGAGTGGTGCTTACCTGGAGAGGAGGGTGTGATGTTTTAAACCGGGCATGCCCTGGCTCTGCACAGCGTGGTGGGGCGAGGGAGGGACTTTCGCGCTTTTGGAGTTTGCCTTCTGTCCTCAGGGTCATGCGATTGGGAAGACAGTTTTCTTGTTTTAAACCTCAAGGATTAACTTGAACTTTTGTCTGCTCATCCAGCACAAAAGGTTTTAGATGTTTCCTCCAGGTCACAGGGTGACTCACAGTTTGCCTGCCTCGGTTCTCCACCCAGGGCTTTCCAAACAGCAGCCTATTGAGCAGCAGTGACTGAAGTTTTCCAAAATCATGTGAGATGGGGTTTTTTTGGAGATTTTGCAGATCCTCTGGTCAGGATGTTGCAGAAAACTATATTCTATTATGAATATTACCTTCATTTCCTGCTGGATTCCACGGGGCCGGGTCCTGCGCATTGGGGAATTCTGGTTTTTAGTTGTCTGAGCCATAGCCTGAAAGTCATCTCGAGTCACCGCTGGTTTTCCACGGGCAAACAGGATGCTGTTTCCTGTTAGACTGTGCCTGCTCCAAGGCAAGTTGCAAAAATGAATCATTCCTCCAGTTCGTCTTGCATATTTCTGGTGACTCAGATGCAAAACGTGAGAGCTGAGCTCTGGAGCTGGCTGCTGCCTTTGCCTTTCGGTGTGTTCATCTGGGCACGTGGAGTTGAGTAAGAAGTGCCAGGCTGCCCGCGTTGCGTTCAGATTGAGGAATGTGCATCACATTTTCATGTGCTCAACATATACGGGTCGTGCTTTCCGTGCCATGTTGAGAAGGTAATAAAGTAATTGAGAAGGAAAAGCAGAGAACTCCTGCGTCAGAAGCTTGTTCCATCAGATTTTTTTTTTTTTTACAACCAGACCTGTTTTTTAGTCCTACAAATATAAGGAGAGTCAGAAATACCAATGGAAAAAAAAAAATCAAATATTTAAGGTTGTAGGATTTAATAATAGAAATCTTCAGCATGACTCGCAGGGCCACATGGTGTGTGCTGTTATCCATTCAAAAGAAAACTAATAATCATGGCTTTGGTAATGCTTTGAAATACACCGTTCTTTGACGATTTACACAATTTGCTATTACTGAGATGTTTGTAGGTTTTTAAAACCAAATAGATCTATATATTGAATTCAAGTATCTTTCCAAAAACCTTTCCTGCAACTAGATGATTTATTGTGTGACTTTTGTGGACCAGTATTATGTTATCAATAAACAGAGAATGCATTTTATGCTACAGACTTAAAAGCAAACCAACCCTGAAGCCTTTCACTTTATGGTAAAACCGTGTGGCCAAATTATTTATAATCATGAAATATTGGATATTTATATAAATAATAATGAACTATTGGCTATTTCATATTTACATTTTAAAGACATTTTGGTGAAAGATCGTTACATTCACTAAAAATACAGAAATTCATGTACAAAAACGGCAAAATGCGTACATGATCATTTGTCCTAAATTAAATATTGAGAAATGAGGATGGGATTAATACATTTTTATGGAATTCTTTTTTTGAGATGTCTCAAGAGGTATGTGGAGTCTCTCTGATGGTCTCTGATGTTTCAACTCTTCAGCATAACAGACTGAGTGAAGGAAATAAAGTCTTTTTACAGGATGCTGCAACTTATCTCTGAGCCTGGCTGATTCATATATGTGATTTCACAGCTATTTGGCTATTTCGGACTTAAAATAATCTTCACATCACTGTATAACTGACACTGATCGGGGCCTTAAATAGCTGAGTCACTCTTTAATGTTGCCATTCTGGTGATAAACCCTGAGTGAGAAGAGAGGCGTGTCATTTGAACACAATTTTTGAGGAAAGGAGAGGTTCTTTCCAAAAGTTATAATGAAAACTTCTTAAAAAAAATAATAATAAAGGGAAAAAATAGAGGAAGGAAGAGGAACTGTTCAGTTGACATCTTACAGCAAAATCAGAGTCAACATGTTTTGCATGTGGTTGTAGAAATAATTTTTGGGGTGCTAGCCAAATGAATGACTTATGTGATTGACGTACAACGTTTTTCCTTTTTATTAGTACAATGGTAAGGCGACAAAAAATGTATTTTAGAAAAGCTGAAATGGTTTGCTCTACCCCAAATAAAATGATATTTAATTCTCGGTATATTCCTTTCTTTGTGGTTTAATTTGAACATAGGAATAAAATAGAAGTATTTCATTATCATAAACACAAAAATAACACATTTAGAACTTTTTCAATTAAAAGAAAAAAAAACAAAAAACCCAGAAAAAAACCCAAACAAGCCTCCAGCCAAAAGTTTGGGAAAATTGCAAATGCTTCAAATCGAATTCAGAGCAGTTCAGGTTGTGATAGAAGTTTTTTAGTGCTTTTGATGGTCCTGTTATAAAATGACGGCATTCAACACATTTGTGGGATGTTAGTAATTTCCAGAGAAACAGTTGGAAATACTGTACCAATTCTTTTTGGTTTGAATAATTACTGGAGCTTTGGCCTCTTACAGGAGAAGGTGAGAAGGGCTTAGCTGAGCTTAACAGAAGGTGCTGAGTGTGGAAATAGGGTTCAGTATTAGATTTGCACTGAAATGTAGCAAATGTTGGGTGGAAAAAACCCAATTCTATGGGCAGAGTTTGGGAGGATTCAGCTTTTCTGCACTGTGTACCTTGCAACTTAGCATTTATGTGTCCCCTGCAAGCTTCTGCTTAGAGATGTCCCCAGTATGCAGGGGTGGCATCTCATGCTACCTGGTGTGTTTATGCTTTTCAGGAAGCCTCTTAAAGGAGGTGCAGCAGCCCTTTCACTGCCTACTGGCGCTGACAGCTTGGTGTTTGTACCTTCCCGAGGAACAGCTACAGTCAAAAAGTGCCCTTGCACTTGAAAACAGTCAGTATTATGCTGCATGTGTTCATCAGGATGTATGTAGCATAGAAAGAGAAATTGTTCTTACATAAAAGCAAGAAAAAAAAAGCAAATGACCTGCATGGAATCATTGTATATAGTAGCTCCAGGTAATTTCTCTGTTTACCAGACCACATTTGTGGTGGTTCATCCAGCATTCCTCACAGCTAAGTCTGAGCTTTTCTCCTTTGTCTACTTGCACATAACTTCACTGCCATCTCTGAACTCAGGGTGACAATCCTGCTGCAAGATCTCAGCCAGTCTGGATGGCACTTATGTAGCAGCTCCACGTCACTGCCATATAAAGTGTGTCATGACTGTAAAAACTAAGAAAGCATCCTGCCAAAAAGTACTTGAAATCCTTGTGCTCGGTCCTTACATATAGAGGTTGGTCAGACGGTGGCTTGGAAGAGCTGCAAACATAAAAGCTCTGCGTGGGGTTACTGCTGCCGCAGTACCATCGAGTGACTTGGTGGTTAACAGAGATTTAAAATTGCAAAGTCAAGCATCAAGCTCTGTAGCCAGTAAGTACTGCTACAGATTTTTCCAAGTCTGAGCACTTCGCAGCCTTGGTAAGCGTGTTGGCAAAAACACGGTCGCAGTTGCTGCAGGACGGTGCTGAAGGAACTCCCGCACGGGGGATGCTCCCTGCTGCCTCCGCTTTCTGCTCAGCTCAGTGGATGCTGCTCAAATCAAATGGCATTCCCAACCAGATTGTAGCTCATTATCTTTACCTCCCCTGATACTAAACTTTGCAATGAGGTGGTAATAAATCTGACCTTAAAAGCTCTGTGATTTTTTTTTTTTTTTTTCTTTTTTCCCCTTTTTTTTTTTCTCCTATCTCAGGATGTGTTTTTTCAGGAAGCTCTGGATTGTCATGGCACAGCCAGGCTGGGATCTAGAACTAAATGAAGGGCTGAGCTAAATAAAATCTGAAATTAAACACTGATTATGAGGAATTAGCATGCCCCCCCATAACATACTTTCCTCTGAAAACAATTTCTTCCACTGTACGTTATTCTTCACTTACTACTTTTCAGCATGATGGACCTAAATATTTCATCCCTCGGTATCCATCTTGTGATGAGTGCAGGTACCTCATCTAACTACGTCTCCTATTGAGGAGGAGCTTGTGAAAGATGTATTTCTGAGTTACTTGATCACAAGGGATGTAGACGATTAAAGAACTTGGGGAATCTTTCTTTTTAATACCAATGTGAGTGTATTGTTGCTAAACGGCTGTGGGCTGTGTCCTTCCCACAGCTTGGAGCTCTGCAGGGCTCAGAGATATCCAAATGTTCTTCGTTTTGCAGGCCCAAACACCCGGGGTTTGCCCTTGGTCTTGTAAAGCAGCAGCATTTGTTTTGCCTGATCTGAAATAAGGCCTGGCAAAGCAGGCTGAGCTTTCTCTAGTTTTGTATTTGACTCAGAAACCTTATTCTACTTAAGTATTAGTAAGTGTTTTGGTAGGTTCCTCCTCGGTAATGCAGCTTCCTGCATGAGCATGTGTGGGAGTCCGATCCCCACATATTAAGGACTTCTGCCTTATTAAAACAGCAGACAAAGAACTACAGACGCCGTGATGCTATGTGACAAATGTGCACTGAGGCTTCTTGTGCTTGGTATTTTGATGGCTACGCAAGCGGTTTTTGAGGCCCTTGATCTTCAGCGTTGCAGCCTGGCTTTGGAGCACTCAACCTGGGCAGAGGAAAGGCAACGCCAGGGTTGTGAGGAGTGCATGCTATTGTATAAAATTTACTGCAAAGAGGAGTGATATGAATAGAAAGCGTATCCGGGAGCCTGCTGCATGCTAGCAGGTCTTTTCTGGGCTCCTAAATGTTAACTGGATAGTAATGTAAGTTATTACACTCATTAAATTAGGCCACAAACAAGTCAACAATGATTCAGCAAAATGGTTTTGTTTGTATAGTGCAAGGAAGTCTGATAGATATCCAGTCAAACATTTATGGCTAAATGGATGAAGATTTTAACATTACAGCCTAATAAAAACCCCATACTGTGTGATTAAATAAGAGGGAAAGCAGTAAAAAAGAGAAAGCGTAATGATGGTAACATGTAGGTCAGTTACAATTTAATTGTCATTGCACTTCATTGCTAACATATCAATTCTCTGCTGCTTAGCTGAGCAGAAAACAACAACTTAACATGTACAGTGGGCCCATGCCTACTCGGCAAAGCCCCACTTCCATCACCTGCTTCCGACGACTTCCTCAGCAGCCGCGTGAAGTCTTCCTGCTTTAATAGGATAATCTTGCTGGAAGCTCCCGCTGATTGTGTCCTCCCCGCTCTCAATGCATCAGCGATCAGTAAATTTGCTTCGCACTCTACATAGATGCTAAAATTAGATTGTTTGCATTACAACTTCCAATACTCCCGCAACAAGAAACACCTGCTTGCAGATTTATATTGTTTTATTTAATGGTTTAAAATAAAGATAGCTTTACAGTGGCAATACCCTGATGTACTATATTGGAAGAGCACAATGGCTGATCGTTTTTCTTACTTAACCAATTTATACTCTATCTTCTTGCCATATAAGATACAACTTCATTAACATTAATTGCAGCTTTAGAAACTCCACGGAAGTATTTATTCCTGCCAACTTTTTCCACCATTTTATATTTCCAGTGGTACTGAGGAAAGCTGCACAAGGAAAAAACTTCTGTGTGGTTTTGGTTGGTCTTGTTTTGTTTTAAAATCTGGATAATTTAGTGAGATCTCCAAGGGATGTTGGCTTTGGCACCTTTTGACAATGTTAGCTCTAAAGAATTATCTGTCTAGCGTGGTTATGCTATCTATAGTAAAGGCTTAACAGAGTACATAACCAAACTATTAATTCAGGTGCCTAAGGTGACATTTTTTTTTTTATCTGGCTCTGCAGATCCCATTCTATATAGAGTAGAACACAGTTTCCATTTGGATAGAGGGGAAAAAAAATAAAGCAAGGGGAGCACCTGATAAGACCCAGAGAACTTCAGGAGGGAGCCTGGGAAAAATATCTATTCCTGCCAAACTGTTGTAGAGATATTGCATTCAAAAGCGTTGAATCAAAATACTGGGAATATTGTTGACTCTTATTCTTCCTTTCAAAGTTAAGCTTTTGTGGTAAACAGGAAAGTTCTGATCCAGCAAAGCTAGCCGCTGCTTTGGGGCAATATAAAAGCCGGGCAGAAATGGTGGCTTTGTGGTCTTGGTGTGTGTCAGAGGTGGTGCAAGGAAAGGGATGTGCCTTCAAACAAGAAGTGCAATTAACTGTTTGCAGTCGCTGGCCTGTGTGCTGAGGTGTTAAACTGTGTACCTGCTTTCTGATTCTCCAAATTCACACTGCAATTTGGTGTTCAGTGTGGGAGAGGTATCGCTGTGCTTCCTCGGCTCTCAGGGCAGTACGACTCAGCCCGCTGGCTGGTCCTGGCAAGCTCATCCACTGCAGATCTTCAAGTTCTATCTGTACTCTATGAAACAGGAGCTGAAAAACCCATGTGAAAAGCTGAAACCTGAAAACCAGGGGCATGTTAACCTGATGCCAGCATAGGGAACACATACATTTCTGTGCTGTAACAGCTAATGAAGTTGAAAAATCATTTTCGTAGCATGGTTTGGGTTGGAAGGGACCTTAAAGATTATCTAGTTCCAAACCTCCTGCTGTGGACAGGGACATCTCCCTTCTGCTGTCTCATGTATTCAACTTCAGCAGCTCAATGTGGTTTGTAATTGTGGGTTTTACGAAGTATGGCAGCTTCTGCCTGGTTGCGTGTGATCTTCTGGCTGGGAGGTTGGTAGGTCTGCTTTTCTTTTGTGTTGATTTATTTTATTCATTTTGAGAAAAAGACCTATTAATCCTTGCTAGGCTTTTTGCTCTGAAGGAAGTGGAAACCTGTCTTTGTGGATGATGCTAGGGCCAAATGCTGGGAATGGAGGAGTGGGGAAAACCTATTGCACCGTACGATCCTGCTGCTTAATGAGGACCAGGGAGCAGTGAGCTCCTTGTATGCCTCCAGAATGAGACCATCAGGAAGGGATTCTTCTAGACCTGTTGACTCTTCTGTGCGTGCCTTGCACAGGCAACTATTGGAAGGCTCCCAAGGACTTCTGTTCTTCCTTGTCCTTACTCCCAAGTTCATTGGGTGGCATCTGATTCTCTGGCTGTGCTGTGGAACTGAACAGAACTTTGAAATGGCACTTCTAGGTTTAATTGTGGACCTAAAAACTAACTAGCTTGGCTCATAGTACTAACAAAGCTCCTGAGAACTGGGCTTTTGGTGTCAATATGTGGTGATTGGTGTGTCATATAGTAAAGTTTGTGAAGTAGGGAAGTCGGTGTTTCCGAGGTTTTGCCAGTGTAGCTAGCTGTGTTCTCATTGCAGTTTGGGCATAGGCTAACCTATGAAGCAGGCCCTAATTAATATAATTGAGAGTTTGCTGATTTATCACCTTTTAGAGGCTATTCTGCTCTCAACAGCAGTTAGCTTCAAATGTGGCAATGTAACGTGTCTGCCTCCCTATGTGGTGGGTTCATGTAGTATGTGGTGGCTGTATATGTTTTTGGCACAACCGGAATGGTACCGTACGTCCAAATTTGGGTATAAAAAGTCATAAGCATAGGTATCCACATTTGAAAATTAAAAACCTGCCTGTTTTTTCAGGAAAGGTACCCTTCCATTTTTTAAAACAACAAACCATCAAGCTTTTCCTGAAGACAACGTCCCGCGTGTCCCAGAGTTTCAGAAGCTAAAAGTACCAAAACACAAATCGTGCCATTGCTGCCGACCTATCGCTGTGGTTTGGTTAGTTGTCCAAACTATCTTACCTGGTTTAACCTACCTAGATGTGTTACCCAGGTGAATATCTGGAATTTCAAAACACAAGGAAAGTAAGAATGTAGATTTGGGGCTGGATCTGGAATTCAGAAGTCAGTAAGTCAAAATGGTGTTAAATCAGTTTACTTCCCAGGAGTCTGAACAGTGTCCTGGGAGCCAACATCTCACTGGCCTCTGTTTTCAATCTCTTACAAGCTGCTGCTGTGAGCTGGTGCAACTGGACACTTTTTTGCTGAACTTCTAAAGTCCTGGTGTCTTTGGGCCAGATGCAGGTTTTTGCAGGATAGGAAAATGCCCATCAAACGTACTTCACACGACTACCTGTTCTCGTCGTCGTTCTTCACCGCTTAGGAGCCCTGGGATTGATTCCTCTGGACACGTCGTCTCCCCCCAAAGAGGGTTATGGTCCCTTTGCACTAGCCTTTAAAAGCAGGATCAGCTTTCAAAGGTAATAGGCCTCTCCCTGTGAAATAATTTAATAGCAAGTGCACTCCTCTGTGCACCCGAGAGCTCCAGGAGTTTTTCTGCCTTCCAGCAGCAGAGTGTCTCCTATAGCTCCCCGTGGGGCAATATGTCTCCACAATCCACACCCTCGCTCAGCATGACCAGCACCTAATAGGCACCGTTGAGCCCCATTGCAATAGCATGTATTAGTGGCTTTAGAGTAAACGGCTTGCAAAAATCAGCCTAGATAAAATACCCAGATGTTTATGGTCAAAAGGTGTATTGGGAGCCAGTGAGGCAGCAAAGGCCTATTTGGAGTGTGTGTTTCAAGGCTTAACAAGATTAACGTCTGTGTGTACAAGTCTGCAAGGGCCCAGCTGAATAGTGCTCTTTCCGTACCTGGTTTTTTGGCTAGTTAAAAGGTAAGGTTTGATTTCTTCTCAGCAGTGTGAAACAAGTGCAGTTTGGGCTCTGCTTGTCAGATGCAACTGGAAGCAGAGCAAAGGGAATAATTGTTGGAAGAAAGGTGGATTTGATTCCCTATCTGGAACGTGACACAACTGTTCCACAAATACAACATTTTTATATATACCTAATGTTCTCTAGTTTTTAGCACCATTATCCCAGTGATGAGACACAAGGCCGCTGCCCAGTGATACAGTGGCTGCAATTATGGATTAAGAGAAAATCTACCGTCTTCCACAATTTTTCCCCTGAGCTTTTGATGCTTGGGCTGTACAGGAATGAAAGAAATGAAGCTGTAGTGCAGTAAAAAACACGCAGAGACGGAGGACGACAGCCCTGCTCTGCAGCGGTGTGGCGGGTTCTGCTCTCTCACAAGCCCCTTCTTCACTCTCATCACCAAGTAGCACCTGTAAGAGTTTTATTCCCTTTGAGCATCTGATGATTTCATCTTGCTTTCTCACACAGCACAAACATGAGCAGCAGAACCGCTTGGCTTCAGGGGCAGCGAAGGGCAAATTCTGGGGAAAAGGGTCCACGCCAGTGGTTTGGTTTTCTAAGGTACCTGACTTAAGCTCCTGAATCAAAATAATTAGATTTTTCTTCTAAGTAGCTGGCGATATTTTCTTTCACTTCGTAGTTTTCTCTCCTGCTAAGTTAAGGAGTGGCCATGAACACCTTTATGTCCAGCAGGACCGTGGTGTATTGGGTGCAGGTGTGGTTTCCTTGTAGGCTCTTGGGCTTTCTGGGGCTTGAGGGATGGGTCCTGCACTTATCACTTGGTCCACAAGCAGGGCATGTGCTTCTGTAACCACTGCAGCTGGTACTAATCCATGTCTGGTGACATAATTTTAGGTGGCTTATTAGACTCATGATTGATGACAGCCAAAAGAGGATATACAGCTACTCGCTGACATTCATGCTTGTCTTCTAAATATCATACTATATAGCTTCAGATCTGCTTTACACTCAGGTGCTCTAAGCCCCACATTAGCGCATCTCTTCTTCTCCCAGATTAACGTATTCCTTTAAATGCGCTAATATTTCAGAGATGGCTTTTTAAACAAATCCTGCATTATCTGCCCTCTTCCTTTCTCTTCTCACATTGCTTACTTCTCAGTCAAACATTAACAATCCTCTCCACTGAAACTAAATTGTAAATATTCCCCTGGACGTTATGTTGGACTATTTCTTTCTTTTTTTCCTCCTTATTAAATTATGTTTACCTGAATACATCAGGTTCATTTCACCTAGGCAGGATGTCCCATTAAGCATGACAAGTAGAAGGTTGTGAGATTAATGCCCTTCTTGAGCCTGAATTAGCGTGTCAGCATCTTTTCAGACCTGGGACCAGAGAACATAGGAAGCGAGCCATAATGGACCTTAGCCTTTAACTGAACTGCTCTAATATTATTCCTATAACAAGACTACTTTTAAAGAGGCTCATTATTGGCTTCATTAGATATGTTACTTGCATCAGTGGCTGTAGTTACTCGTATAATATGGAAGAGGTTAACATAGAGTATTTTTTATGTATTATATGGCATATAGCTTGAAGTAGCCAAAAGGTTTATGGCGATGTAATTGGTAGTTAGTGTGAAATTTGTAAGACAAATAGACAATACCTAGGGTAACCCCTATAATCCTCTCCTTTCAGTTTTTTACAGCCACCAAAGGGCCTCATTAAAACAGCAGTCAGCACCTTAGTGAAAAGATACAGTGCTTATAGTGCCCAAATGTGACAGAAAATCTGCATTTTGTAAATCTGACACCTTTGATAGATTATACAGTGTGAAGCCATTGCTTCTAAGCATTATGATAACGCTTAAGGTTCTCTTCTGAATCCAACCGTGCTATATTCACTGGATATAACAATGTGAAAAAGAGCTGGTTGAATAAAATAAAGCATGTGAGATGGAGAGGAGCCTTTTTTTTTCCTTTGATACAAAGCTCATCTCATGCAACGGGACTAACAGCTATGGTTGATATCCCCGGCTCTGCTTGTACTGAGGGATATGGGCTTATAAATATTGGCAAAATAACTGTTTAATATACAGATGCAAAAAGAAACCCTGCCTACATTAGCCACTTTATATGGCTGCTGTAAGGGAACGCTGTGTAGAGCAATGATGGTATTAAAATTTCTCTTTTTTTCTGTTTTAGAGGCTAAATTCTCGTCTCTCTTAAACTTGTGTAAACCCAAATGGATTCCATCACCCCGAGTGAATCCTGTTGTCACTCAGAGTCCTGTAAATCTGGTGTAATGCACTGGCTTACATGGAATTAAATGGACAGGCGTAACAAAAACCAGACTCTGACCCAATGAGTTTATTATTCCTTCAGCTTATTTATAACAACAATGAAACAAAACTGAACCGCATACGCAGAGTGTAAGCTCTGAGTGCTGTGGTGGGTGTATGAAAGCACAGTTCTTGATAAGCACGCTTTAAGCCGCAGTTGGATATTTTAGTTACATAAAACCACATTTGGTAGAGTGAACTATTTGAAACCGAGCAAACATGAGTTATCGTGGTTGATTAGTTGCAACTATTTGCTCTAATCGCGAAAGGCAACCTCAAAGAGCCAGAGGTCCAAAGGAGTAATTATTATCTTCCCCTCCATTTAAGAGATGGGCTCAAGCATTTGGAGCTGCAAAAATGTTAAGAACTTGCCAAAAATAAAATGAAAGCTATCACTTAGCTCCCTTTGCTGCCTTTGTGGCAGAGGAAGTTCTCCTGGATTTTTTGCTCAGGGGGATGGAGTGTAGGTTATAATGTTTACTTGGGCTCAAAATGTGACAGCTGTTTACCTCTTCATCTGGTAATTGAAAGATTTCCTTTTAAATTAGAGCTGCTGTAGACAAAGAGTGTGTAGAAGTCACGTTCAGTTCCCTGGTAAAAACATAGCACTGATAATTCTGAAAGAGATATTTCCAGCTCCATCCTTTGATCATTTCAGAAAATGTACCACCGTGTGTTGCTAAAATAGGAACACAAACAAAAAAAGAGGCAGGAGTTATATATGTGAAACCCTTTTATTCCCTTTTGCATTGGTATTTGTTCCTGACTATGGTATATCTCCTGTTTAAAGGTGCGGAATCAGTCCTTGTTGGTAACAAGGACTAAGTAACGTGTCTGAAGTGCTCAGTGATTTAAGGAAGTTTAATTTTGACCTCTTGAAAAACAAAAAAATATTCAAGATATGAGTGTGAAAAGAATTTCTGAGGAAGAATTTTCACATCTTGGGAGTTCAAATTAAAAAAAAAAAACCCCATCATATATGCATGGGAATCCAGTAGCAAATGGGAAATAACTGGAGTCACACTGGAGATTAATTTGTGGCCATAATTATTGTATTATGTAATATGGGAAACTTGAACCTTTCTTCACAGATACTTAAAATTTTAAAATCAGTGGCAATATCAGAAGTACTCAACAATTTTCTAGTGTCCTTTAAAAAAAAGAACCACCTCTTTGGCTACATTATATTGACCCAAGAGGTTGTTTTCTTCAATAAGTGAAGTCAGATGGAGCATCTTTCTGTTTTATTGTCGTTTTCCCAGGACTATTATCAGGACTACTCGCTATTCTGTTTAGTAAACACAGAGTTAAAAATGTAGAAAGGTGGAAGTTTTTTCTTCTCATGATGATGTGGAGGAATTCTTTGTGTCTTCTGCTGCAGTGGGCTACCTGAAGTGCCGTCACCAAAGAAGTGACTCCTTAATTACGTTCCTCGTTTCCAAGATGTCCAGAAATTATTCTCCCTCTTTTGTGTGTTTGCAAATAATATAGTTATTAAAATGCACGCCTAAGAAAATCCTTAGAGAGCAACACAACCTTCTCTTTCTCTTGTGCGGTACTTGGCAATCAGTAGGCCAGATGTAGGTGCACGTTCTGGGTGGGAAGGAGGTCGGGGCAGCGCAGGAGGGGCCGCGCTGGTCCCAGCCGGCAGACCAGAGGGTCGCTGGGCCTCCTGGCTCCGCCAGGGAGTTCCTTTCTGTTGAATCACAGTTTAATTGTAAAACTGACCGTGGTATTTGTTTAAAAAAGAAAATGTTGATCCCCCCCGAATCCTTGTGCCTTGCAGTCGCTGCTCTAGAGCAGGCAGAGAGCGCGAGTGCCTGTATGTCTTGTGGAGGACAGTGCTGGTGAAACGTAAAGGGCCTGATTGAATCTTGCACGAGGATACTCAGCAGCACAGAACCGCACCGAGCGGTTTCTCCTCCATGAATGTGAACCGGCTCGGGGCATTGAGGTTGGCAGAACCCTATAACCCAACTGGAACTGTGCCAGTGGGGTTAAGGTGCTACTCTTGAA